>VZUI01047910.1:0-86562 GCA_013401135.1 Cettia cetti | reverse complement strand
AAGCAGTGATCCTGTAGAGAAGGTCTGGTAGCTCTTGTCCTCTGGGAATCCAGTGGGGAAAAGGCCTCCTGTGCTGTCCCAAACCCCGGATTATATCCATGTGGGAATGCTTGGCTCCTCCCCCTGGGAGGAGCACCTCACAATGGGCTGATATTATTCTATGAGTCATGTGATGGGTCCTTGATGGCCCATTAAACAGAGACAGCTCCCGGGGGAGTTATCTGTGAGTCATGTGGCAAGGCATTGATGAGCCATTAGCAGCAGATAAGGGAAACACTGCCCCACCTGGTTTCAACAGCTCATGAAGGTGGTGATAGAATACATACTTTGGGCACATCTTACATTTTAACCTAGAACAGTCATGTGTGCAGTTTTGGTAGCCATTACACAAGAAATATATAAGCAGTAGTTAGAGAGCATCCAAGGGCAATAAAGATGGTGAAAGGCCTTGAGGTGAAACCATATGAGGAGCAGCTGAGGCCACTGTGTTTATGCATTTCGGAGGAGACCGAGGGAAGACCTCATTGCAGTCTACAATGTCCTTGTGAGGACAAGATGAGGGAGTGGCACTGATCTCTTCTCTGTAGTGACCAGTGACAGGACCCAAGGGAACGGCCTGAAGCATCAGGGGAGGTTTAGGTTGGATATTGGAAAAAGGTAAGTTCTTCACCCAAAGAGTTGTTGAGCACTGGAACAGGCTCCCCAGGGAAGTGGCCACAATACCAAGTCTGACAGAGTCCAAGAAGTGTTTGGACAACAGTCTCAGTCACATGGTGTGATTCTTGGGGATGGTCCTGTACCAGGCTAGGGGCTGGACTTGATCCTTGTGGGTTCCTTACAACTCAGCATATTCTGTGTTTCTTTAATATTGCTTGGCATAAAGCCGTGTGCCCTTAGGAGCTTTAATCAGTGCAAATTGTTGCAGTACATCTTGCCAACACCTCTAGAACTGGTATCTGCTCTCTACATTGATGTCCCATATTGCTGAGACCAGGATAAAGCCTCACTCTTGTTATCTTGGCATATGATGTAGTGAAGACTTTTTAAAGCACTTCAGATACAGTAATAACTGACCAAAGATATATCAGTGCCAGCAGCAGCATTGTTGAAAGCTGCTCAAGTATTTCCTAATAAAGTCAGCAAGAAAACCTGAAATGATTTCTACTCAACAGAGAGCCATGAAGCCCATAAAACTAAGCCCTTACAGGTCAAGATCTAAATGCCCTCCTCAGCTTTTCACTGAGGTGGTCTGGGACTGAGATATAAATTATTTAGAAATCCTGAAGACACACTCTAGTACATACTCACATGCAATAGCGTGGTGAAAAACCTACTGTAATTTGGAACAAACATAATGCTGGAAAAGAAATCAGATGGCAATATATTGAACTGACTTAGATGCTCACACCAGGAGGAAAATGCCTGGCATTTCTTCACAGGTAGAAATTTCAGCAATTCAGGTTTTGCCAGGAACAAGTTACCACTACCATAAGCAGTCTTAGAAGCTCCTGGCAGGACTTCAGTGCTGCTGCTATCTCTTGCCTGCCTGAAGGCTCCCAAAGTAGTAAAATAAATGCTCTGCCAAGCTGGTGATGAAGCACTGTAAAACCTATGATGGGTGAGTTGAAAAATGTTCTTAGGTGCAGCTGCAAGCTTGCAGTCTGATTTAAACCACATGGAAACCATATAGACCTATGTATTATCTGATACACCTTTAAAAGTCTCAACTCTGGCATCTTGTATATTTCCCGGTTCACTAGAAAATTCTTTAAAACACAAGAATGGTACTTCAGAGAAGGAAGTTTTTTTCTTCATTTTCTTCTTAAACTAGTTGGAATTCTTGCATGTGGTGTTATCCACATTATTCCCTTCCCTTTTCTTTTTGATAATGATACCATTAATAACTCAAAGGTTAATGATAAGGTATTCCTTATTTTTCTTTTTTTTTTATTATTTTGAAATAAAGAGTAAAGTATGAAATGTTTTTAAGTGGAAAGTTTTGTTCCCAGAATTAAAAAATAAACCCAAAATCTTTCACACATTTGCAAAGTGGTTAATTTCAACAACTTGGCAACTTTTATATACTCATAGAAATACCTCACAGGTCATAAGAAGACGGACAAATTAGGTTTTAAAAAAGCACCATTTTCTACAATCTAAGGTAGAAAGTCTTCATGCATATGCTATCAATACTTGGCCTAATGTAAAAAAAATCCCTTTTTTTAATGTGAGAGAAGTGAATATTATGGGAAAACTGATCTTCAGGATCTTCTTTGCATTTATGCTACTTTATCTAAACAATCTTTCCATTCCTTTTTATGAAAAAAAAAGAAAAAGTAATAGTGATAAAACCTTTATCATCTCGTTCCTAGATTTGCTGTTCACACATGCTGACTGACTAAAAAAAATCTGCATATGGTACTTGTTAATGAATGCTGAAGTTCATCAGTACTCTGCTTATGTCCAGTACACTGGTATATATACTGATGAAAAAAAGTCTGAGTTCTGCTCTGAACTGCTTTGGTTCTTAAAATCTGCACCACAAAACTGAGCTCCTACCCTCTCCAGAATATGTCTGTTTTACCACCATAGTGAAATGTCACAAGATAATTGCTGAGGTTCAAACTCCTCCTGACCAGTGGATTTTATTTTTCCCTTTCTCTCAGTGTCTCACATCAACACTTTTCAAGAGAGCTAAGGAAATATACTTATTTCTTTTTACAATGAAGACATTCTTTAATTGAATGAACATGTAAAAATAGCTCTTTAAACTCCAAGACACATTCCTTTTTCTGTTCAAGGGAATATTTTTTCTCATATCTGTTGTACTCAATGAATACATAGATACTGAGAAAGTTAAAAATGTCTATGGCCCTTCTAATTGTCAAAGTATCACCCCATGTTTTGGATTTAGATTTTTTTTTTTTTTATCTGGGTCACAAAGAAAGGACTGCATGCACCCAGGAGAGAAAAAGGATAATGAATCTCATCCAGTATCCAATACTGTACAAAGGAGAAAAAAAATGCACTCAGCAGATTAAAATGAAATATGCAAGAATACCCTGGAAATGATGTGTTCGGTCTTTATGTATGAATTAAAGCCTTCATTTTCTAATAGCTTATTCTAATTTCCCTGTGTGGTTAGTACGGTAGACCTTAAGCCCAAGAAATGATTAAGAGAAAAAAAAATCTCTTTTGCTCTAGGATGTAATCCTTCCATTTGTAGATACCAATAGATCGGTCAAGTGGCAAAGACTAAAGAAGCTATAAAAAGACTAAAGAAGGCTATAAAAAGAGTATGTAGAGGAGTTTCATTTCCCCACAAGCTTGTGACATCATAGCTGTATTTTTAGTGAAGTCTTATCATTATTTCATGTCTGGTGCAAATTAACATGTCTATATCTGAACATGTGACTCTTTTGAAAAGAGATAGTAGTATGCCCGTGTATCTGAAGCACAGACCACAAACCATACCCATGGTAATCATCACAATTGCAGCAAAGGTAGGATTAAAGAAGAACCACCATTACCTTGTTATAACTGAAGATCTATATTCATACCAATTATAATATGAAATAGCTTCTTATATTATACTACTAATAAAAAGAAATACAAAAGGTATATGATTTTAAACCTAAGTTGAAAGTAGTGTGGCAAAATAAATGAATGCAAACTCAGCTAAAGTTTTCAGGCAGTGGCAGGAAAACTTTCCTGGATGCCTCCCACTTGTGTGTTCAACTTCATTACTACCTAAGGAAGAAAGGTATTATGAAAATATCCAGAAAGGTGCTTGTTCAAGCAAGCATGTAAGTGGAAAGCACAGTACCATAATGTATGGGAACAGTCAGCAAGATGACAAAAAAACCCTTAAATGCAGCATGTTAAAAAACAGGTTTACAGTGAGTGTCCTGACATTATTTATGTTAGCACTGTTAAAAATATTGTCAATACTACAATTAAAAATATTTTCATTAATGCTCTAAGTAAACAACACCTAATTCACTACAAGAGCATCAATAATGGTTTCTTTGGGTTTGAGACATCAGAGAGACTGTAAAAAAAAGAGAAAGAGACAGACTTAATGGTCAACTACATTGTCTCTAGACCTACAAAACAGTTTTTGAGCTCTGCCTTCCTTTTACCAAGTTATATTATGGCAGTTACCTTAAAATCACAGAATTCTTTCATTTATAACAAGAAATGTTTATATTAGATTTCTTAAAGTTGCAACATTTTATATCATTCAGGTCATCTCTGCTTTAAGGCAGTGAAGGCAGGATGATGAAGATGTGAGGAATTATAGGCACTGTTTTATGCTGTGATGTTCATGAAGCTAAGCCACAACTTAGATTCATAGATTTCAGGGCCAGAAGAGGCCATTGCTATCATCTAGCCTGACCTCTTGCTACAGCAAAGGGCAAAAAACGTCAGTCTGTAATTTCAAAATCAAACCCATAACTTTGGTTTGAGATATAGTACATCTTCCAAAAAGACATGCAGTCTTAATTTAGAAATTGGAGGTGATAGAAAATCCATTACTTTCACAGGTAAATTGTTCTAATGCTTCATTACTCCCAGTGCTAAAAATGTGCACTTTACTTCTCAGCTGAATTTGCCTAACTTTGAACACTTGCCACTAAAAGGAAAAAAAAAAAAAAAAAAAAAAAAAGCTTTTTTCTTCTAAATTAAATTTAGTACTATTAAAAACAATTTTATTTTTCTAGGACATTGTCATCAAGACTGAGCTCGGCTTTCTCCTGTAAATGTAAATGGAATAAGTTTTTTTTCTGTTTGACTTGAACCAGTCCAATACTTTTTACTCAACTTTTCTGAAATTATCTTAGAACAATAGCCTAAATATGATGGTTTTAATTCTATTTGAAAATGTAATGCTGTCTTTTTTTTCATGTTGTGTCCTTTGGTTTATGTTATCAAGGATCATGTTCCCCATCTTAGGAAGAAGATTTGGATGGCCTAACAAGTCAACGACTTCCAGAATGTCACTTTGCAAGTGTGACCAACGTGCTTTGTTCCTGGGTGTCATGTTTGCTAAAATACATTATAAAAAGGATCCAACCTTACAAATCAACACTTCATATAGACCTGACTGTCACTAGCGTTCACTCAAATATATTTTGAACCATCTGCACATTTTTTTCATCACTGATTTTGTGTTCCTGTTCTGGTAAATATGTTTAACAGATTGGTCCCAAAGTATACCTGTATGAGATTCTGTTAAGCCATTATTTAATCTCTTTTTAAAAATTTTGTAATCCACTCACTTTTGTGCATCCACTATAGGTAATATCAATGCTAACAGATTTTTTTTTTCAGTAATGCAGAATGATTTTGAAAACATTTTATAAATTTACATCAGACAAAGTTATTATTTTAGAAAAATCACTAAATTAGGTTGATTAGGCATGGTTTTTTGTAAAATCATTTTGGTGGATATAAACATTTTCCTACTTAAAATTGTCAGCTAGTTACTGTCACTATCTATATTATAGAGATATATCAAGAAGAAATCCTATGAAGGCCATATGTGTAGCATTCTCTATGCCCATAGCATGGAAATCACCATAGTAATACTATATTATATCAGCTATTGATCAGAAAATTTTTTTTTCTCTACAGCCTCTTGGAGTTTATAATTCCTAAAGAGTGAGAGCCTCTAATGAAACTCCCTAATTCTGCTTTGCCTTTCACTTTGATGATCATCATGTCTTACTCAAAATTACAAGTCATCTGTAGTCCAAAGTCTTGATTACCTACCTTATATTGGAAGACATCTAGTAGTAAACTAGTTGTTTGTTTTTTTTTAATTTTGTAAGACTGTGCTGCACCTTTAATCTGCATGAAAATTTTCAGACATCATCTAGAGTTCTGCTGGTAGCTTGAGGGCACAATCAAATCCAAGATGGGTAATAACACTGTACTTTGATGTAGGACTTATTTTTATGTAAAAATTGTTGCACTGATTAGGATTATATTTGGCAAAGGTCACATTGTATATTCAAAATGAATCATATAATAGAATCAGAATAGTTTAGATTGGAAAAGACTTTTCAGCTTATCAACTCCAATTGTAAACCAAACACTGCCATACCCACTCTTAACCATGTTTATAAGTGCCACATTGCCACTTTTAAATACCTCCAGGGATAGTGACACAACCACTTCCCTGGGCAGCCTGTTCCCACGCTTCATGACCCTTTCAGTGAACAGATGTTTTCTAATATTCAATCTAAATGTCCACTGATGGAATTTGAGGCCATTTCCCCTTTGTTTTGATTGTGACTGGGGAGACCAACCCTCACCCCACTAGAATCTCCTTTCAGGTAGGGAGCAATGAGATCTCCTCATACCTTGCTTACCTCCAGGCTAAACAACCCCAGCTCCTTCAGCTGCTCCTCATATGATTTGTTTTCCAGACTCTTCCCCAGCTTTGCTGCTGTTCTCTGGACATGCTTCTGTTATAGTGAGTGGCTCAAAAGTGAACACAGGATTCAAACTGCAGCCTCACCAGCACCAACTATGGGGGAAGAGGGGCTGATCACAGCCCTGGTCCTGCTGGCCACACTATTTCTGATCCAAGACAGGATGTCACTGGCCTTGGCCACCTGGGCAGTCTGCTGGCTTATGTTCAGCTGGCTGTTGACCAGTACCCCCAGGTCCTTTTCTAGCATACAGCTTTCCAGCCATTAAGGACTGTCTGCCAAGGAGGCCTCTCAACCAGCCTCTTGAAAAGGCTAAAATCTGCCCTGTGATTGTCCAAAGTAGCAGTTCTGATTTACCGCCTCCTTAATACTCCCAGCATAGGAAACTATGTCATTTCATGATTGCTATGCCCAGGCTGCCTCCATCCATCACGTTACCCACATGTCCTTATTTGTTCACAAGCAACAGGTCCAGCAGTGCACCTTTCCTCCTTGTCTAACTCACCAGCTGTGTCAGGAATTTATCTTGAACACAGTCTAGGGTCCTTCTAGAAATCTTCCTCTCTGGTGTATTCTGTTTGAAGCAATCTTGAAAATTGAAGTTCCCCACAAGAAGTGCTAGCAATTTTGAGACTTCTCTCAACTGCTTACAGAATACATTATCTGCCTCTTTATCATGGTTAGTTGGTCTCAAAAAGCTCTCACTGTGATATCAATCTTTGTTGGCCTTCCCCCACGTCTTATCCATAAACTTTCAACCCTATTGTTGCCATCATTAAGTTCTAGAAAACCGAAACTCTCCCTAATATACAGGACTACCTCACCACATTTCCTTCCTTGTCTATACCTTCTGAAGAGTTATAGCCATCCATTGCAGCTATTCAGTTTCTGTGATATGTCACCTTGTTTCCATGATGTCAGCTATGTTATAGTTTTCCTGCTGCACTATGGCTTCTAGCTCTTGGTTGTTTTCCATGCAACTACACCATGCATCAATAATATTTTGCATCTTTGCTGCCACATAGATCTCCAAACACAAGACAGAACATTTATGCTAAACACAGGTATGATAATATAGAGATGTTTTTCATTTTCTGGGCGGGGCTTACATCCGAGATCCAAGGCCTTTTCTGCATTTCATACTACCATGCTGGCAAGGAGTGTGGGTTTGCTTGAGATGTTGGGAGGAGACACAGCAAGGACAGCTCACCCAACCTGACCAGAGGGATCTTCAACACAATATTACTTCATGCTCAGTATATAAACCTGAGGAGATAAGGAAGAAGA
This sequence comes from Cettia cetti, assembly GCA_013401135.1. Lineage (NCBI taxonomy): Eukaryota > Metazoa > Chordata > Aves > Passeriformes > Sylviidae > Cettia > Cettia cetti. The sequence continues at coordinate 78,835 of VZUI01047910.1, read as the reverse complement.
CAAAGACATTTGGAGTGATGTCATTTGTCTTTCCAAGTAACTGTTTTGCCTGATGGTGCCCTGCTCTCTAAGAGATGGCTGAACAGTTGACTGTCCATGGGAAGCAGTGAATTATATTCCTTGTTTTGCTTGGTTTGTGTGGGTGGCTTTTACTTTCCCCATTAAACTTTCTCCATCTCAACGTGTGAGTTTTCTACCTTTTACCCTTCTGGTTTCGTCCCCAGTCCTGTCTGTGTGGTATTTGGCTACTGACTGGGGTTAAAGAAAGACACCCTGCTATCTCCTGCAAAGATCCTTTCCCCCCTTGAAGACAGGTGTACCCTGTCTGTTGCCAGCAGGTCTGTGTCATGTAAACAGATTGAAACCACAAAATTCTGATGATGACACTGGGCTAGGAGCCATGTACTGATATAATGGCTCTTACTGTTCCTTCCATCATCATTCTCTACAGCTTGAAGGACAGAGGAGAACACTACTTGGGCTCCTGATCCCTTGAACCCTCATCTCAAGGCCCTGAAGTCTCTCTTGATTACCCAGAGAATTATTGTTGCTCCCTACCTTAAAAATCAATAATGGACATGCTATATATGGTGACAATAGTAGTGTGTCCACAATTCATTCTTATTACATAAAATGTGATGATTTTCTGCAAATGGCAAGAAAAGTTGAATTCCAATTTGATTTAAATCTTTTTTAGAAGTGACACAGGTTTGGGTTCTGTATTCTCATTCTAACCAGATGGGAAAACACCATTCATCTTTAACACACAGTGATTATACTCTGTTCTGTGATCAAAACTGAAATCCCAATCTGATAGATGAAATGTAGTTCAAAAATAAAAGATCATAGTTCAAGGATGTATCTCAGAGAAATGATCTGTCAAAGTGTTGGGGAGGATGAGGCAGTAAGGCCCTACAAATATGATTGCCCGGTAAAAGAGTATGAGTGTAAAGCCTGGGAATGAAATTGAATTAAAAGCTAAGTTTGAGTGTAGGATGCCAAGCCGGAAAAGAGTGATTAACTAAAGGTTGGATGCCTGATGCTTGAGCAAGACTCCCCGAAGACAAAGGGATACCAGGAGGATGGGCCCTGCCAGGTGGCAGGGAAAAGGTTTTTTAGAATGTAGAATAGTATGGTAATTTAGTAGCTCTCATAGATTGTATGTAGATTTTGTAGGTTTTGTATCTTGTACTGGTTGGTTGGTGTTAACCAGAATATTCAACACAGAAAGAGATAAAATGTAATGTAACAGGAAGCTTGGCCTGTTTTTGGGACACTCTCTTTGGGGCACGCTCTCTTTGAGACCATGCTTCAGCCGGTGCTGGTCAAGCTGCCTCACAACCAATAAACCACATGTCCTAAAGAGCATCCCTGTCCCTGGAAATCTCTCGTCGGGCCAGCTGCCTTTCCTGTATCTGGCCCCCAATGTGGTCATTCTAACCAGATGGGAAAACACCATTCATCTTTAACATACAGTGATAATATTCTGTTCTGTGATCAAAACTGAAATCCCAATCTGATAGGTGAAATGTAGTTCAAAAAAAAAAGATCATAGTTCAAGGATGTATCTCAGAGAAATGATCTGTCAAAGTAATAAGCTATGACCTTGCTGAAGTCACTACTGCACAATGTATACAGCCTACACTGTAGGTCATTATGCATATGATAATCCTGCATAGGCATATGCAATAAAATCTTCTTGTCCAAGAGGTGCAGTGAAGATGAAATCACCTGGTTCACTCATCTGTAGTCACATGGTTGCCCAACACAGTTTTGTGTGTTTCAGTTAATTTAGACGAACTCAAGCAGATCTGAACACCAGGATTCATTTATTTTGTTGTGGAGTTAACATTTTGTCACAAAAATCTCTTTATGGACTGCATGGAGCTACTGCATTAAAAAAAAAAAAAAAAAAAAAGCCTTCCGTAAATAAGCTGTTTTGCTGTGTCTTGAGGTTGAAAGGTTGAACAGTTTCATGAATATACAATGAGCAAAGTTGATAAAGATGGGGTATTTTCTAGGAGCGGTATAGGTTTCATTAGGGGTGCAATCTTGGAACTGTGGCAGATCACTGCGAATGAAATTGTATTCTTTTCCTTTTTTTGCTGTACCAAATACATTCTGTAAGTGGACCATTTCATATCCAGCCTGTAATGACTCCAAGCAGAATGGATCCTGGGTGGATCTAATATTTGCTATATATATTGATTATTTCTTTTACCAAAGAAAAAGTTAAGGTTCCTAATAAACTGTCTCTTTCTCAGGAAAATATCTATATTACCTTGAAGTGCAGAATGGGAGTACTGAAAATCAGACAGACTCAGCTGCTATCTTAAGGTCTTCAGAGTATCATGGCTCTCACTGTTGTCTATATTTACTGTAGGGGATAGGTAGTGTTGTTTTATGTGACTTGGATTCATTCCTTTGGAGACTGATGCTAAATGAGAATGGTTGGGTCCCACTGAGAATATTCCTAAAACACTATTCTAGACCTGTTGAATCACATCCATACCATAAATAAGGTAGTCTTGTACCAAAGAAATTGATTTTGTTTCTGTCACCATGTCCAAAAAAGAAACAAAATGCAATTCATAAAAATATTGGAGAAGTAAGGCTCCAACAACATCTCCTTCAGGAGGGAAACCTCACTTGCACTGTACAAGAAGACATGAAGTCACTGCCTTTCCAAAACAATTTCAAAAAGATAATAAAATAAACTGATAAGGTTAACCAGACATATCTGAAATTTATTTTTTTTTACATTGGGAAAGACAGGAAGGAAAAAATTGCTGCATATCTCTGAGGTTGCTGTCCTGTAACAAGGTAGTTTCCTACTTAAGTTTTTGGAGTCCAAAGAACGAGAAAGCCGGACAGTCTAGTCTCACATACCAGCTGCTTTGAATTCTGACTAACACAAAAGGTATAAAAACTCTCACTTATACTTTTTTTCTCATTCCTTTTCTTTCCTAGTGTTGATAACACTTCACCTATGACCTTACAACACTGTAGGTATGGGTAAATATAGTATAGTTTATCTTTATTACTTCATTTTTAGTGCCATTTTGCAGGAAAAATGCATTGATAGAAGTCTTTTTCTTCAGTTCTATTATTTTGCTGCCAAAGATAGAAAATTATTATCTAAATTAAAGCACCACTGCATATGTCTCATTTTCACAACTTAAAAAGCAAGAGTGTAGAATATGTATGATGTGGATATTAGTAACCTTGGTGATGATTTCTGTTAAGAGAAACTCTCTTTTTTTCTGGCTGCCTCCAGCCTTCTGACAGGCCTACCTTCTCGCTGTTGAATGTACAATTTTTCTGGTTGTATAATGTCAATGGCTTAGCTTGAATAACATTTATTTAAGAAGACACAATGCTGAGAATGAATTTCTAGCAAGGTCTAACACCAGGGACTAGATGCACCTTAATATCTATACCATAAACCTTAAAAAATATAGCATATGGAAAATATTTTAGCAACAAGTTAGTATTCAACCTTATTTAGAATATTATTACCATCCCTACTATTACTGTCTCTACTATTTTAGAGATAGATTAGGTACTTTGCAAAACCCACAGAACAAACAATTTTAGAACAATTATCAGAATTAAAGATTTTTGTATCCCGGGTTGCAGCTTTTCCCACACCTTGTCCAACTGACTGGAATATTTAAACTGTTTCAGAGATCATTAATTAATGACCTTGTTCTAAAATTTTATACTTATTGACAGTCATTTGATATCAGGCTTTTTCACATAACCATGCTGTAGTATTGGGGTCCATACCAATATTTTTCTATCGGTTTTATTCTAAAGATTGTTTTTAGTTCTTTTTCTGAGAACACTGGTCAGAATTTGGGGTATTTTTATAATATATTCCAGTGCCTTAGAAAATCAAACAAGTAATACTTCCCTTTACATCAAGACATAGACAGGCTCAAATCACTAAGAGAGAAAGCAGAGTTCATTGATACAAAACCATGGAGTCCCTGATCCTGCACGCATCTGTCACAATTCTATCACATAGCCTTTGAGGGGCTCTCTTCAAAGTTAAGAAGGAAAAAAACAGAAAACAAACTCCAGTTTTGTGAACTCAGCATAGCTCCATCCTCCTAACTACACAGCCTGTGTCACATGGTGCCTTGAGGGAGATTATAATAATATTGTTGTTTGATTCCCATTTCAGATGCTCTACATTTCCAAGTATTCAATTAGACATTCAGCCTGGTGGAAGACAGGAGAAAACCTCATCACATGGAGAACAGGTATCTAAGCCAACAAACCTTTTCCATGCTCTTAAATGGCTGTATCAGTGAGACTAAATACTCAGTCAAAGCCAGTGTGAACTTATGAGGATGGCACGACTTCTAAGAAGTGGAGAAGAACAAATGGAAAATAAGTCCTTAAAATCTACAGCAGAAACAGTGAGATGGTCTGTGCTTTAACTGAAGGATCCTCAAGTCCTTTTCCTCCTTTCCTTGTCCCCTTAGCTAAAAGCAGGGAAACCATTACAGAAAATTAGCTGTTCAAAGACCAGGATGGGCTCAAGTTCTAAAGTCTTCTACATGGAGAATGAGCAAGTATGACAAATCAGTCCTGGAACAAACTACTAGATAATCAGATTTCACTAAGGAAGGACATGAGACAGATCATTGTCAAGCTCTTTGAAGGCGAAGCAATGTCTGGAAAAATTACAGAGGAGCAATGTTTTCTATTGAGACCATTAGGAGAAATTAAAAATGCAGACAATAGATAGGAAGGAGAGCCTTTTGTGAGGAAGCATAGTCAGAGACCATAGATGAAAACACTATTACAATGCTGGTCTAAGACAGCAAAGGGAAGCTATGTGTTTCTTTTAGCTTGTACTGCTATAAAAACGGTGAACTTATAAAATTCTATGTGAGATTTTAAATTATTACCCAGGTGAAAAAGGAGACCATATTTTATTTTTATACTGTCCAAACCTGTATTTCTTGTTATCAGGGGTTAATAACATAATTTTATTTAAATGATTTAGATTGTTTAGTGGCTGTACCAACTCAACTTGCTTCTCTTTGTAGTGTTTCTCTGCTTCTCACGCTGTACAACTGAGACAGGAAAAAAAATCCCATAGAAGGTGAACACTTTGAAATATCAATCATTTTGAACCCTTAATGCTTTCTTCACCCAGCTGTCATGACTATGAAGCCATAACTGGATGCAAAATGGCTATTTTATTTTCCTCAAAAATATTGAAATTGTACAATGTAAACTAAGCAAATAACTTCACAGAGTCCTTCAGCTTGTGTGATTCCAAAGCTCTCTATGACTTGTTCTGGTGTCTTTTCTGTATGTGATCTGCTCCTACTAAGTGAACAGCTAAAGGAAGCGCCCATGTTCCTTCCAGCTAAGTCTGTCATTAGGATTTTGTGGTGATAAATTTAAGACATCCCAAGCTTTAATCAACATTCCAATTTTAATCCCTTCAACTAAATACCCCAAGCGTTAAACACCATTTCAAACAGTCATGTGCTAGCCACTAAACTGTTCTTGAAAGCTGAATTACAGTATTTGCTTTTGCAAATGCAACCAAATTAAATTTTATGGTGACAATAGCTAACATTTTATCTTTTTTAAAGCCTGTTCACAGCAGTCATTCCTATCAAAAGTTTTGCTTCTAAAAAGTGAAAATGCTTGCAAAAGATTTCAAAGCACAATCCTAACAACACACTCAACAAAATACTGCTTATGCATTTTTTTTTTTTATCCAGATGAGGTACTTTTCTCATTCCTCATCTTATTTTTTTTCCTTTAAGCTGGAAAATGCAGGCATATGTTTTAAAGTAATTTTTCTTCTAGGAACTATTTTGAGGTTTAAATATAAATTGTTTCCTTTACAGCCATTGTACATTAAACTAAATTCTACTGCATTTGAAAACGTCAGCTTTATTTTGTACTGGTATTCAGAATCCTCTCTTTTTCACCAATATTATATAAAGTTCCTCTGGGAAGATAATGTGTATGATTGCAGCTCTGCCTTGTTAAAATCCGTGGCTTTTTATGCAGTCATGTTTTCACCCATGAATTATGCATGAAAAAGTATCTCATTACATTTCACTTTCTTTACAGCAGCATCCCCCCTTCTCGACATTCTCAGATTCCCATCAGCCGAGCTCTACTCACCCTGCAGCTTGGCTCCATCTTGATGCCTTCACAGCATTTTAGACAAAATGGGTGTGTTTAACTTGTCACCTCAAGCCTGGTATAAATTATTCACCAGAGCTTTGCACAGATTTGTGAGATAACCAGTCTGAACTCAGGGAAACTTCACAGGTTTGACTGTGTATGTTGTATTTGACAGGGACATTAATGGCAATTTCCCCTTATACTAGTCCTAAACAGAGGGGTGGGGTTTTTTGTTGGTTTTGTGTTTTGTTGTTTGTTTGGGGGTTTTTTGTTTTTGTTTTTTTTTTTTTTTTTTTTAAGGAACACAATGTCAACATTCAGTTTTATTGAAATTTAGTTTCTAGGGCTTGAGCTACATATTATTATTTTTAGTGTATCTCACAAATGCCACTAAAAATGCACTGTTCCTTAGGATTCCAAGGTGAAACAAGCAAAAAGTCCCTTTAAAATATTCTGCTTAATGTTAAAGGGGCCTGGAAAACCCTTCAAGAGTAAAATCACAGATTTTAACAACCAGGGCCTTAGGAACATTTTGAACCAAGAAGATGGTTCTGTATTTCAAGCAACTCATGTTAGGAGAGGAGGATACCTGGACTGTGAAATTTGCAAAACCGGGCCTCATGTTTTTGGCATGTGGGTCACACCCATGTCAGAAAAAAATAGCCATGGTCTACTTTGATATGTAGCCATGAAACCCCCTCAGATTATTTTTATAAGCTTTAGCCAAGATATGGGGGTAAAGACTCAAAGCAAAAGCTGCAGATATTCCTCCCATCCTTGTTCCCCTGACATTACTTGGTCCCCTGGAGAGGCAGCATGCTGAGGTCATTGTCTAACACTTCGTGAAACAGTGAGGAATTAAACACAAATAATTCACTGAAAGAGAGAACCAAGTCACTGAGATGCAAAGACATTTGGAATAAAACTTGCAGTTTCATTAGTTTTCAAGTATTTTAGAATATTCCATAAGACACATTAAAATCAGTAGAATGTTCTGTAACCTTTTCAATGGAGGTTCATGCTTTAATACAGTACAAAACAAGTGCACATTTTGTCAGCAAGGTTTCAGATGGGCTCACTCTCAGGGGGAGAGCACAGCAGCATCTAGGTCACGTCCTGGTCAGGTGGAGTTTCATTGGAGCTGCTTTAGGAGGGGATCAGGGAGCAACAACCTTGCACAGCACTGGTGGGAGCAAACTGCTAGGCAGTCAAAGATCCTGTGCCTAGGCCATGTGGCTATCTGGCTTTGAGGGCTGGAACCAGAGCCTCCGGAAAGCAGAGCAGGAGTGCACGCCCCAGGTGAAGCAGGACATGAGTAGGCAGGGTGATACTGTGGCAGGCCCTGAGGCAAGCAAGGAGCACCTCCCATGGGGGAACCTCCTGCCCATCCCCATCCCTGTTACTGCCAGCGGCTTACAGTGTGTTTCCCAGCTAAGGTAAGGGCATGGGGTGAGTCAGTGCCCACTCCCCTTCCAGTGCAGCCCAGCAAACCTGACCCCAGCACCTGTACATCTGCATTGCACCCTGCAGCACTGGACCCCCATCTGGGTACCCACCACTGCTCTCTTAGGAAAAGGTCAGTTTTAATTTTTTAACAAGGAAGCTGACTTTAAGCAAGCCTTTTAGCAACATTTAGCCTTTAACAACCAAAGTAGAAGCTAAAAGGGTCAAAATTAAAAATAAAAATGTCATCACTTATGTACTAAACCCAATCAGAACTACTGCAGTATTTCTAGGAAATGGATATATATCTTCAAAGATATTTTATCTTTTAATTATTTGAATGCTTGTTATTTATTCTCCTGTTTATTTGCATCATTTTGAGACAAATAGACCATTTCTGTGCTTATGAATAATCTGAATCAAGACACAAGGAAGCAGTTTTAAAAATAACCTTGCTTTTATTTTCAGTTCAGGTCCATTCACTTTTCACTATGGATTTTATTTCTTGTGAGTTGTAATATTATTGACAACTTGCAGAGATATAAGAAATATTTTCTAGGGGGAGAGGATCATGACACCAAACCAAAAAACCACAAACAGACCCATACACACAAGACCTCAACTCTTCAAAGACAGAAATAGAAAAACATGATATTTCATGTATGAACCTGGTGTACTTCAACTAGCTAGGCTTATGACAAAGACAAATATGAAGTTCACTAGGCCCTATACCTAAAGAGTTCACAGTGACTTCCATTTCTTTCATCACATGATTTTTTAATTTGATATGGCCTCACATTGTCTTATAAGCAATACACAGAGACCTTTAACATTATATTTGAAACATTTTGTATCAGTAATGTTAAAATAATTTAGAATTCATAAGATGCAGGGCAAAATTAACCATTTCCCCGACCAGTTTCTAAAAAAATGTTGAACTTATCAGGTATTGAGCCACTTTATATGTATCCCATAGCATCCTATATTATAAATGAAGTACTTTGAATCTACTACTAGATACAAGGGATGAGGAAATTTCTTGAATTGACTATTGCAGAAAAATTGTTTTAATTACAGATGAATTTTAAGTACAAACCCCAAATATTTCAAATAAATTTAGTAAGTCAGACTGTTCCAAGGTCTTTCAAAAGTAAGAAATATGACTGAATAAAAATTACTTTTAATTATAGGGAAAAATGTCATTTTTAGTTTCATAGTCCTCATTAAATGCTATGTTCACATCATAATGTCTAGATTTTTTTCTATGCAACTTCCAATTCAGCTAATTAGTACCATGACCTACTGGAAAGTTATAATTTAGGAAAAGAAATGAAGAGAGAAGTCAACCTACCTCAAAGAAGAAAAAATTAGTATTCATATGTTACTACAAGACTATAATAATAATCATAATTAATAATGTCTTCCCCAGAAAGAGGCTCTGTGATGTAAAATTTCTGTGCTGGAAGAATCAAGTTCAGCACAACAGTCATACTGGCTTCCTTCCCCTCTCCTTCCAACCATACACATGCTTCTTCTGGGCCAGTAAACCAGAAACCATTCAACCAGGATGTCTGAAGAGTTCAGTTCAATGATCCTTGTGGGTCGCACACAACTCAGGATGTTCTGCTCTGTCCTGTCCTGTCCTGTCGTGTCCTACCCTACCCTACCCTACCCTACCCTACCCTACCCTACCCTACCCTACCCTACCCTACCCTACCCTACCCTATCCTATAGCTGATCATTTTCCCCAAATCAAACTTGGCTTCTTACAAGCACATCAGACATTGGTTTCAGAAATGTCAGTACAAGGAGCAAAACCTAAATACTGCATAACCATTTGGACTTTAGTTAACACATACTTTGCCACTTGGAAAGTCATGACTGATGGCTAGCTGCTAAAATATGATCTGATTTTTATTCCCCAGACCAATAACTATCACCCACTGCAAGTGAGATAACAAGAAAAAGTACAAGGTACAGTGGGTAGCTTATTGAACAGTCAAGTCTCTGGAGAGAGAGAGAGAGAGAAAGACATTTTGAGTTTCTACTAGAAATCTTCATTGTTTCTCTCAAAGTACTCATGGGGAAAAAATAGCTTTCAGCAGTCACAACTGTGTTACACTTGTTTTGTACAATGTTTTGTATTGTGAAATATAAATTCCATTTGAGGTACTTTGAAAATTTCCCGGTACAGACTCATTTTATTCAATTATCTTAATAAGTTTAAAATGCTGAAATGAGAACTTACACATGTTGCTTGTGGGTTAAACAAGACTATAGGAGTTCATAACAATGTGGTTGATTTTTATGCACACTTTTACTCAAAAATAGCTAAATCCTTCATACCAATGACTGTAAAAACAGCTGAAGTATACACACAGCACACACATATAAAGCAACAATGATTAAAAATTGTAAAATACTGTAACAGTACATATATAGTTGAAATCCTATTTTATGATATAAATATGCTTTTCCTATCCCTACAGGTAAGAAATAACTTTCTAATTTGGATCATGATATTAATTTTATTAATTTTATTTTATTTTTTTGTGTATTCCAGACAAGTAGCGATCTGATTTCTATCTGTGAGTAAGCCTAGATGCTTACTCGACTTTTTAAAAGTTTTTCTTAATTTTATGTTTCTTGCCATTTTGCAAAAAACTAGAACCAAACAGTAAACAAAGTGTCAATGACAATGAACATTAAATGGTAATTCAGGTAGCAAGAAAAGGAATGGTTTTTTTCAAACAGATTATGGCCGAGAATATAGAACTGTGGAAAATACATATAAAATAGAAAAATTATTCAAATGCAGTTTATCATACTTTATTTTTTTAAATAGATTTAACAGCTCTCCTTCTTTTCCACTAGGTCTATGGGTCAATAACTCATGTAACTAACACAGTCTGGATTTCCAAAGGTGTGCAGCAACCCGCACATCCTATTAATCAATACAGATCCCTAGATTAGCAGTTTACTCTAATGTGGTTACTGTCATGGAGATAAGTAAGGACTTTAGACACAGAAACTGTTTCTGAAGATAACCAAGAACCACGTTAAACAATTTTGGGGAGAGGTATGACTTTATTAAGTGCCACACCAAGACAACAGAAGACTAAAAGTAATTTTTAAAACAAGACTAATGAGACCAAAGAGAAAAATTCCTAGGATTCCAAAATTCAGAAAGTTGGAAGAGAACACTGGCTCAAGAGCACGAAGAACACAAGTGAAAAAAAAATTCATATTTAAATGTGTTGTAAATTATTTTGTAACTCTAATAGGAATGTAATTCATTCACCACAAACAATATTTTTTATTTGATTAAGGTACTCAGTTCTCCTTTACATTCACACTTGTATCAATATATTTAACAACATAAGACATTAAAATAAAATAAAGTCAGGTTCATTGAATCCTATAACTTGGCAATTATGTAAGTCCTTATGACCCCAAACTGGTCACCTCTGAAGAAGTGGTAAAGTTATAGACTCATCTGGACTTGTTAAACATTAGTAATAATTTAAAAATTTTCTCTTTATAAGAAATTAATGTAGTAGATCTGACTGAATATATGTTGTTTCCTTTAAATCCATATCAGGGAGCAAGAGAGTTCTACAAAAAGCAGACAGAGGAAGGTCTCAAAGCTGCGACTCTAACTTTATTTCCATTATTTGAATATGAAGATTTCTTCTCATTATTCTGAGAAGCAATATTTTTTTAGTTGGTAGCTGAAGGACAAGCATGTTTATTTTAATTGTACTTAAACATGTGTGTGTGTAGCCTGTACAGTTTATATACGTGTCCATCCTATTTTATAGTGTCTGGCCTCTTCTGCAGTTCTTTTCCTCCTGTTCCAGAAAGGCCTAAGAAGATATCTATCTACACATGTAAGTTTGTGTATTGAGATCAGAATATGAGAACCCATCCATTTCAGATCTCAAAGCTATCAATTTTCTCACCTATCACTGCTCAGATAACCACTTACAGTTCTGGTGTCAAAATTACTCTGGTTTCCTGAAAAAGAGAGAGAGAGAGACAGAGAGATTTACCTTCCCAAATGACACTTGTGGAAGAATCCATTTTTCTGATGGATTATATTAAGACAAAAGCACTAACTGAATGTACTCTGACATTTAAAATTTTAGGCATAATTGGGTCACAGAATCAACAAGAACATAGTGTATAGAAAGAAAGCACGTTGCAAACCTCACATAAGACAAATGAACATAAAAGTATCATTCTCTAAGGGATTCTTTTAATTGAATACATTTAAAATTTTTAGAGGCAGTTAAAGCTGACACCTGCTGTTATATAGACTGACATGGTTAGAAGCTATCTAGCTCTTTCCAGTAAACTGAAGAAGCAAAACATCTAATTAAAACCGAAGTTGTAAAGGCGTTTAGTCAAATTGTTTAAAGTATTCTTTTTTTAAGATATAAAATTGGTTAGGCTGTGTTGGCAGAAAGAGTTTATCAAAGCAAATTACTAAAATTGTAGAGGGCCAAGAAATCTTGAATGTTTGAAGAGACAAAGATTCTGTGGAGCTGCACTTTATGAAAAGCCTGAACATAGATTAATACAGCACTAGATTAATCTCAAAAGAGAGATAGTTGTACTTTATTCACTAGTACAAGATCTAGATCTAAGACATAGTTATGGCCTAGAGGCTTAAAATGTGCCAACTGGTAATAAATCTTGTGAATGTGCAATGCCTTTCTGAAAAATATTAATTTGTGACATTAATATTTCACATAATATTTGTGGACTTTGTAAAATTAAAAAAGCTACTGCTCACTGTATCTGAATCTAACACCTATGCTGGTATTCTGAAGGCTTCTTTCATCCCTTTATGTTGAAAAAAGGATGGCATTTCTTGAGTACTACCATGATTTGCCTGATGTAGTTGCTCAATCTATTATTAGTAGTATGTTCATAACATCTCCAGTCCAAATTGCATTATAAGAGAAGCGTGAGAAAAGTGGCAGTTTCATCCTCTAAGGAGTTATCATTTAAGGGTCCTATTCAGCCCTTCTTACTGTAGCTTATCACACACTGACTTCAGAGGGGGCTTTGCCAAAGGAGGGAGTGAATAAGGAGTGCTGAATAGGACTCTACAAAGGCACAGCAGGTACAGCTGGTGCAATTCCACACAGACAAAGCATTGTACAACACAATGTGGACAGTTAAAGAGTGCATTTTGTATCATTATGAAAACCATCCATTTTACATATAATTTATAATATGAAAGTAGTTATCCTCCCTCCAAGTTTTACTCAATTTTTTGAGAGTTTTATCAAACTATTATTGCATGATAAAGGCCACTTTCTATGGAAATACTATGATAAAACTCTAAATTTAGTTGAAGAAACAAACAAGCAGCAGATCAACTTTTCTATCTAAAAAGTAAGTCTCAAATTTGTTGATGTTAATAGAGAATTCTCTTTAGCATGGGATCAAGGATTTTTAAAGAAATCATTATTTCTCATTGAAGTCTAAAATTTATTATTCATTCATTTTAAGGCGCCATATATGCATTAATGAAGGAAGTCTTATAGCATTACTGCAAGGATGCAGTTGTTCTCTTTGTAAAGCAAGGGAAATAGAGATGGAAACATAACACTACTTAAAGAGCTATATTTTTTACTGATTATGACATTTTAACAGCCCAGATAGTTGCTTGGAGCTACTGAACTGTACTATTAGGGTTGCCAGAAGTGTTTGATTTAGGCCTTCAGACAAATTATCGTGGCCTTAGAAGTTGGCAGAACAGTGTACTCCTACCCATAGCAAACAGAAGGTGAGGCAGTGCAAGCTGGCCTTGTTTGCATTCATGTTGGTAGTGATCCTGTGTTCCTCTCAGTCACAGCAGTAGCATTAAGTATGTCATTGCATTCACAAATAAAAACACTTGGGTTCATGTCCTGGGAGGTATATGGAGAAAAAGTTTTGATTACTTGAATTTACTTGAGAGTACAGACTGTAAGGCCATGGCAACAATAAACAGCAAGAAGTGTACTGCAAGATACAATATTGGTATTAACTTTGAGGTCTTATCCCTCAAAAATGGAGGGATAAGAAGGATCCTTTTTCTACACACTTATGGGGGTATTTTTAGGAAGATCCATGTTCCTCACTTGATTAATACATAAACTATGGTAGTGAAAAAACAGTCAGGGTGTTCTGATTTTAAGAATTATTCTCATAAACCTTGTCTGACCCTGTATGTTCATGAGACAATTTTGCTGTAAGAACTGGATATTCTGGGTTGGATCAAACAATGCAGTAACTGCTGAGTATAAATTAAATTAACCTGAACATAACTGCAGAAAATAAATTTATTCTCTATGCCTCCTCCAAATTTCTAAAAATTATGTGTCAAATAATATTATTGCATTAAAAGATGATCCAAGTTCCATATGAAGAAGCAGATTACAGTACTGACTTGTATCACCAGGGGTGGACCTTCTGCAAACCAGTACCAGAGATCAGAAGGCCAGAGACAGAGATTCCAACTCCTTTGAAATTAGAATGTGCCCTGGGTGAATTTGTTTCCATTCTATATAGAGTTTTTAATTTTGTTAGTCATTAAGTATGAGTGCAACTTCTTAGCCTCAAAACTACATTATTCAAACAAACATAATTTTTACAAATGTAGCCCAGTAAACAGCTTTCACCATACTTGCAGTATAAACAGCATGTGAAACCAAAGAAAATGAGACAAATATGGTTATTTTGTGATTTTTCTTTTTTTGATTACATGTTTCTCGTTCTACCCACGTATGAGTCATATATTTTGCATAACCACAAAATAATTTTCACTGTTTTCAGTGATGACTCTGTGGAGTTCTGGAATGAGGCCTCACTTAAAACATACATTTATTCCTTGTGGTTTATTTGCTCAATCTATATATAGAAAAAAAATCTGAAATTCACAGAATAGTCTACTTTCTGATAAAGAACTCATTACCATACTTTCTCCAGCTTTGTAAAACAAGGGAATTTTTTTTTTTTGTTGGCTTTCATAGCAAATGTTTCAAGAAAAAGCTGTGTAGAAATTTAAAAAAATAAAGAAAGAGTGCTAGTTCACCATTTCATCTACTTCATTTTGAATGTCCTATTTTTCTAGCGTTTGAGGGAGCATGACATAGGACACCATATGTGAGCCTCAGAGGCTCTCGTATTAAGGGAATATTTGTAGGGAGATAAAGCTACTTGCTTCTGCCTTTTTATCACAGTAAGAGCACAAACATAGTGAACCAGACCAGCATGCATCATTGTGTCAGAAGTCCTTCAAATGATACCAGGAAATTGAGGGTTAGTGACAGGGCATAGGTTCCTGTCACCTTGAATTGACACTGAAATTACATACAATGTGTGTGATTTATGGCCCAGACCATGTTTCTGAGGCTCAAGAAGTAAAAGCACATTAGCTCACATATGTATGTGTTCATTCTTAGCATCCTGCCAGTTCAACCTCACTTAGTATTTAGTTGACAGGCTTTAACTTGAATTACATTACCTCACCTGTGTGCTATGGATGAACAAGCATTGAACTTCAGCTGATGTTCAGTAATGCGATCATGTATTTGAGCCTCTAGGCTCAAATAAACTAAAATCCCAGGGTGGAAATACTGAACAAAAGAATTCCAGCCCCTCCAGGCAGTAAGTGGTGGGCCCAGTTTAAATAACTCTATGCAGAATGCACGTAGCCCAAGGAATAAACAAGATGCGCACACACTTGCAGTTCTGTGATGGCATCACAGATACATGGTGGGATGGCTCCTATGACTCAAGTCTTGTAAGAGAAGAACACAGACTGTTTAGGAAGAAAAGGCAAAGAAGAAAAAGAGGTGGTGTTTCCCTCTCTGTCAGTGACCAGCTGGAGTGCAAGGAGCTCTACCTGAGGATGGATGAGCAGCAGAGAGTTCATGGGTCAGGATTAAGGAGAGGGCAGGGAGAGGTGACATTATAGTGTGGGTCTGGTGCAGGCCACCCAAGAAAAAACTGAGCTGACAAAGCCCTCTAGAAACAGAGAGGAGGGACTTCATATTCATAAGCCCTAGTCCTTGTGGGGACTTCGACCAGCCTGATACCTGTTGGAGGCACAGCAGGGTAGTCCAGGAGATTCCAGGAATGCATTGGCAGTAACCTCCTCCTCCAAGTGATAGAGAAGCCAACAAGGACATGTGCCATGCTGGTCCTTGTTCTTGTCAACAGGGAGGGGCTGGTAGGGAATATGAAGCTCAAGGGAAGCCTTGGCTGCAGTAACCATGAAGCGGTGGAGCTCAAGATCCTTAGGGGATGAGGAGAGTACACAGCAATCTCTTAAACCTGGATTTCAGAAGAACAGACTTTCAGGGTTCTGCTTGGTAGAGCAGCAAGGGGTTAAGCTGTGGAGCAAAGAGGGACCCAAGAAACCTGATCAATATTCAGAGCTGTCCTCTTCCAGGCTTAGGAAGCTGAAAAAGAGGCAGTGATAAAGTGAAGGAGATGATTCTGTCTCTTTATTCTGTTGTTTATTATGCTTCCCACCTGGAGCACTGCATCCAGCTCTGGTAACCCCAACATAAAAAGGACATGGACCTGTTGGAGCAATTCCAGAGCGTGTCCATGAAGTTGCTCAGAGTGCTTGGAGCACCCCTATGAAGATGGGCTGAGGAGGCTGGCATTGTTTAGCCTAGAGAAGAGAAGATTCCAGGGAGACTTTATAGCACACCTCATAGCAGAGTTCCAGTACCTAATGGGAACCTACAAGAAAGATGGAGAAGGACTTTTAGCAAGGTCATGTAGTGTAAGGAAAAAGGGGTTATGGGTTATGATTTTAAACTGAAATAGGGTAGATTTATGTGTTGGGAGATTTTTCACGAAGAGGATGGGACTAATGGGAGACATTCCTCAAGCCTTTATTGTGACATCAGTCTCATTTGCAAGGCTGAGACAACTGAAAGATGGCAACAGCTCACGTCTTGCCAGTAGCAGCCAAAGTTTTCTTTGTTACAGAGCATTTTAAAAAATTTCTAGCCAATAGCATATTGCTAAAGCTTACAGACAATTGCTCTAGCCTATCACTAAAAGCACATGTACACCCGCTTCAAATAATGATTTTTTGTATGATTTCTACTTACAATACACAATATTCCATTATTAGGAGTAAAACCTTCTACTATCTTACTAGGTATATTTTCCTGCAGTCTTAAGGTCTGTCCTCGCCAGGCCTAAAAACTCAAACTATTGTTTCATGTCCTTGCTTGCTATACTCATAGGTTTCCTAGTTTCAGACTTTGCAGCTGCAGCTGACTCTAAACTCTGCTCTTTCTGTTTCTGAGGCCTGTTTTCACAGCTTTCTGAAAGTCTTCTTACCTTTAGTATTTCCCACAGATTTAGATTATATATTAGGAAGTGAGAGTGGAGAGGCACTGGAGCAAGTTGTGGATGCCCAGTCCCTGGGAGTGTTCAAGACCAGGCTGGACGGGGCTTTGAGGAACCTGACCTAATGGAAGTTGTCTCTGGCTATGACAAGGGGGTTGGAACTCAATGATCTTTAAGGGCCCTTCCAACCCAAACCATCCTATGATTCCATGACTCCATAGTCTACTAATTAATCATTGAAGAATATGTGTATAAAAGATGTTCAAAATCCAACCTGCCATAATGTCTATAGAGCCTTAATTCAGCTTGGAGAAAAGCAATATATAATTTAAAATTGCTTTCTTGGTTAGAAACTATTTTTCCAATCACTACTTGTCAAACAACAAGTTAAAAATGAAAAAATGTGTCTCAAAGACTATCTTCAATCTAAGGTAGTGATGGTGAACAGAAAGACATTAAAGACATGAAAATTATCAAGCAGAGAACATAAATGATAGAGTAGATATTTCAGACCACTATGAATACCCCATTATTTAGCAAATTAAAAAATGTAAAAACTTAGGGAAAGATAAGTGTAATCTCAAACCAGTGAAGTCTGCATTCAGTTTTTAAAGCTGTTCACCCAGTACTCTAACTTTTCTTCCACAAGACAAAAGAAGGTGATACACACATGAGTGTAGCTTTGAAACTGCTACCAAGATAGCTACTTTCAGGAGACACAGGTTCTCTGTGGCACATTACTGCAGCAGGGACTTGAACTGGACCCTTGCACCTTTCATTGGATGTGCTCCCCAGAAAGCAGAAAAGTGGCCTCAGCAGGAAGGCACTTTCTGCGTGCATAGCCCAGGGCACCAGCAAGGGAATTGCAGACTTGCACAGAACATACTGCATACAGGAAAAATACCTGTATCTAGCATTTGTCTTGTTTCAAAAATAAATCCGATTTCCTAATTTAATAGCAGTATTTGAGTTAGATTAGTGAAGCAATGACTGTTTTTTTGCTTCATTAGTTAAATACTAACCATAGTTAGGAATTACTTCTTTCTGGCTAATTCCTAAGAGATTTTAGGAGAAGGGAAGTGTCAAAAGAATATTTATGGTCTGGGATGAGGCAAAGGTCATCACTGTTACATATTGATCAAAATAAATTTCAGCAAGTGCTACAGCATAGGAGAAAAGATGACTGATGATCTGGCATACAGCATTTGTGTATTTTGCATCTCAAATACCTAAAATACAAAAAAAAAAAAAAATCATTATAGTTTCTAAGACAAAGCTTAAAACAAAAATCCAAGACAACTAAATATTAAAATTGACAATTCCTTTGATGCCTTCAATAGTACACAGTTAGAAGCATTATTCGTGAGTATTTCTTTGGTGAGGGGTTTGGTGGGTGTTTTTGACATAAATTACTTCATTTGGGTTCCTTCGAGCACTTCTCTGGGGACATAAACTCTTCATGTTGGTGTTGGTGTTTTGCTAGCTATAGTCACAGAGATGGCACTGAGAGAGATGGTGTGTCTTGTGTGGTAGGGACATGCAGCTCTCTACATAACAGTGGCAAAGCAAATAAAAAGAAAGAACAACAAACAAACAGATTTCCCCTTAGTGTCTGGGAATTAGTCAATAAGGCATGGTCAGCTACAAAATCCCTTCAAGCCTTTCCACCAGCCTTTCTAGACAGGCCAGCAGTAAGGAGGGAAATGCAGGAGAGTCTAGGCACGCTGTGAACTGGGGAAAGGCTCATGAAAGGGCATCAGGTAGTCATCTGTTGTCTTAAGATGCATTAGGAGCTGAAGGGTGAAAATAACACAATTTCTCCTATCATTCTCATGCTGTAAAATAAGGTGGTTTCTGATATAATGTGTTCTTTCCAGTTTTGTCTTATATGCATTTAAAAATTCCTCAGATAATATTTAGATTTTGCTTCTGACAGAGCAAGATCACATGTGCCATTGTTCTTCTCATGGCTGTCCAGAGTAAGGACTTCTGTTGAAGATTGTAACTTACATCTGGCATCAGTGCACATCTTCTCTTATAGAGGGTGTTCTGGCCCCATGGGAATGCTGTATGCCACAGGCTCAGAAATGCATGAGCTTGGAGATCTCTTTTATGTGCATTGTTTAAATGTAGCCTCAGCATCTAGGCAGGTGTTTATAGGGCTGCTGAAATATAATGCTTCTGGAATCTAAGGAAATAATCTTGGTCTCCTAGAACATTTTCAGAAAGAGAACATTTAGAAACTTATTTATAAACTCACTTAGAAAGAGTTTATCCGCATTATTAATATGGTAGGGAGCAGAGAAGGAAGATATATAGGCTTTATAAAACCTACACACTGTCCCCATGGGAAAAGATGATACATAAAAACATTCTGAAATTATTTTAAACAGTATTTTTAACTCTGAGGTTGTCGAATTATTGCAAATTTAATACAAGTCTACATGTGATTAGTTCTCTTTCACTGAAACCTAAAATTTCCATATTTCCTCATGATTTCCCTGGTTTTGAAGGAAACATCATACTCTTGTGAAACTCAAAACTAGTTTATCCCTCTTAGCCCTGGGCTCACATTTCACACAGAGTTTTATTCATCTCTACTGCCACCACTCCAGTGCCCCATGCTGTCCTCTCATGACAAGGTAATTATTTCCTTTTCTTTCTTCCATCTGACTCTCTAGTCCATATCCAGCTTCTTCTACTGATTCTTGACATCCTTCCTAGCTACACTCTGTATTAGAGTTTCTTGACATTCCACTACCTATTGCTATACCTAAACTTCCATGACAACTTTAATGTGTGCACATTTCCCCTGGAAAAGACCTCTCTTTACTCACACTCCCTTGTGCCAGAACACCTACACAACAGCCCATCTTCAGCAGTTACCATTAATGGCCTGGGAACCATGCCATTCAGGCTGTCCATGTGACAGCCTCTTAAAGTCTTTTTGGAGGATACAAAGATAATCAGAAAAGCACTTTCTTGTTCTACCCTCAGCTGCGAAAATACCTGAAACTATTATGGTCAATAGATAAGCACTCTCTGCCCCCTTGATTTTTTTTTTCTTTTATTTCTGGGTTTACTGTTTTTCATTAAATTAATTGATTGATATATTGAATGTCCCTTAAAATTAATGAAGTATGGAATTGCAAAATTAAAACCATTTTGCACAGGTACAGGCAAATGCAGAAATGCCTCTGAGTTGAGTGCAGGGACTCAGAGACTCAAATAATTAAACTTTCAATGGTTTAGATATGCTCCAGCAGCAGTTAGCCACACTGGATGCTTGGCTACTGAGACATGTCTTGGGTGATTGAGGATACCCAGCCCCCCTCACCTCCTACCTCAAAATATAGTTTAAATAGGCACCAGTAAGGCCAGTGGTAGCTTCTTGCCCCATTACCAGTTGTCTCAGTTATTTGCTCTGTATGTCCTCACGGATATGAGAAATATTTCCTCCCTTGCCAAAAGAATATAACAGTCACCAATGGGATATTACATGGATTTATATTCTGATATTTCTTGGAAAATTTTCATCTAAGGACTGAGTTCATCCTAGTTTTGAAGCTGCTCAAAGGAATAAGCTCTGGGTCCTTATGCGCATACACATGCTGCGTGCGATTCAGGATTCCTTTGCTGAAATGTGTAGAAATGGTGCAACAGCAAAACAGAGCTATTCTTAAAGTGTTTTGAGGGGAAAAATATCCAATAAAAAACTAGGAAATTGTTGAAACTAATCCTCCCTCAGGTTTTTTGGTTCACAGAAAGTATTTTTGATGAACAGCTGAGATGAAACAGGTCTGCAAACGTAGAAAAACACTAAAAAGCTATATAGCTGTGTTTGGGATATATAAGATGGCATACGGGAACACACAGGTAAAAAGCCCTACAGCCAGGTTTGGTAATCTACAGTTTTCATGGGGAAGCAGAAAGTAAGCTGCCAAACAGGCCATGTGGCTGGCCTGGGAACCCTCTGGAGTTCTGAAAGTTCAAACATACACACAAAAGAGGAAAAAAAAAAATCGCAAAGTCAGGGGATGTGGTTAGGTGTGAGCTGATGCCAGTGGCTGGAAAGGACCCATCAGCACAAGCATGATGTTGAGGATCTATTCCTGTATGAGTCACAGCATGTAATATGTATTTATAAGGCTCTCAGCCGTGAGTTCCGCTGTCTTTCTGCCAGAGTCCTCCTGCTCAAATACAGAGCCATAACTGTAAAACAGAACCTGTTGCCCTCTCCTTAGCAGAGAGACTTGGTTTCCTCTGACATTGCAGCTGTGACAAGCTCTTCAAAGAGTGCCTCATGCAGACTCTCATATTCAGTGCAGGGTCATGAGGCTTTTCCCTGTGTTTTGAGAAAAAGAGGAGACAGCACTGAAGTACTGGTCATTTAGGGAGTGAGTTTTGAAATGAACTGAAGATGAGTTAGAAATCCCACTTTACACACTGTAAGCTCCAACTCCTGTATTCGAGTTAAAATCTGGTATGTTACCTGTGAAGATTTGTCCATAACACAAAGACAGAGCCCCAGGCCTGGTCTACACCAAAAAGAGGTTGTTATTTGAATTGCACTAGAAAATTCTTTGAATTGAGAGATACTTTATATAATCAAAAGATTCCTTTTCAACAGTTACTTCTATACCAGTTTCCAAAAAGAATAGGAGGTAATATTGCAAGGAAAACATCGTAGCTGAATCAGTTAGGAAAATTATATTTTTTCACACTCTGTCAGAGTTGTGTCAGTAGCACTTTTAAGTTTAGATTGGCACCAAAAGAGGTGAAGCCGTGTGTCAGAATATGAGAATTATCAATGCTGGTACCCCACCCCTGAAAGCCTCTGGTTTGTTTCTCTTAATAAAGGGCTGGAAACTAAAAAGTTTGCTGCAGGGGTTTAAAACCAGCTTAAAGGTTTAAAACTGGAGTGCCTCTCTTCTCACTGAAAGTAATTTGGGAAAAACATTTTTTAAGTGCTAAGAACTAGTTAGGCTTGAATATGTGACAGACTTCAATTTGAAAAACTCTTTGACAAAGCAGGAGACCTTGCTTGCTTAGGTTTAGGTTGAAGCTAAAATGCACCTGATGTGTTGTACTAATAAAAAATTATGTATGTTTTAATGTAAGTTTTAAGCTTACTAATTTGTTACTTATTGATAACATTCAGCTTGAAATACATGCTCAAAAACATCTGGGAAAGAGAAATTCAGTATTATTGCTTCCCATTTGCAAATGAACACTTAGTCTTTAAGAATGTCATTGAATTTCAATATGTATGAGATATTCTGCTGTTTTTATTGGAAAAGCTTACAAAGAATGGCTTACAATGGAAGGCAAAATGTTTGATCTTTCATATGAAAGCTCACTTACTGCTACAACTGTGTTCTTATAAAACATGACTGAAAACAGACCTGGTTTAATATAATCACGTTTATTAATACTTATTACTTATGTAGCATTTTGTATGCGAGGATTTGGCATATTTTATAAATATCAGTTAAACTTCACAACCAGGCTGCACTGCATGCAATACAGTGTCACTAAGCCCATTCTCTACAGGGATAAACTGTGATCCCCAGCCTACATCTATTCTGCAGGCTCAATTACTGAGACATGATTGTCCATACAATTAAACTGCTAACACAGTTCTTGGAATTGATTTTGGGCTCAGCTAACCATCTCTCTTCCACTTAATGCCAGGGTAAGACACCATTTCAAATAGGTCATTTGGACATATTCACCTTTTTTTCTGGGGACAAGAAGGCTTGGCTGTATGGATTTAAGCTCTAAGTTCTGCTATCTGAGAATGGTCTCTGGCCAAGTCCATCTACTAGCATAGATGTAATCATAAGGTCTCTAAGCACACAGCGCAATGCTGTTCATGGGCTCCTGATCTAATCTGGGTTCTGCAAACAGCACACTACTAGTCCTGATGGAGCAAGGAGCTTAGGATCTACTTCCACCTCCTCAGAGCTGTGTTGTCACATCACTACACTGAGATTTACGTGGCAAGGCAGGTAGAAAGCATCTGTTTTTGCAGAAAAAAACAGGATAGAACAGAAAGGTTAGAAATATATAAATGGAGTGAATCATTCACTAATTAGCAGAGTTATATTGGGTGTCCGTGCACAGAGGTGGGAAACCAGACACTTGTGGAGATACTGAGGAGTTATAGACTCCAGGACTCAGTAACTTTGAATCAGTGTGGCCAGAGCAGTGGGGTGCCCAGCACACTCAGTTGCTCACTATCTTAAGAAATACTTCTTCATTTTATCATTCCAACACAAAATTATCACAGAAAAGGGAAGACAGGAGATAGGAACTGCAACAGGAACGTGTTTAATAACATCTTATTAAGAACCCCACATTTATGTGAAAGGGTGAAAATATGCAAAGAAAGGACGAGTGATGATGACTCCTGTTGAGAAGATTAAATGAGGTTTACTGCAGCACTTCGTTGGTTCTTTTATGTAAAAGTTGTTCTTTTCACTCCACACCCTTTTCCTCCTCTGGAATCAACAGAAGTACAGCAACAATAAAACAAAATCCTGATATTTTAGAGATGTTGTCTGGTAGTTGGGTCGTCTTCTCAGCAACAACATATCTTTGACAATATCTTGTTTTCAGCTAAGGAAGAGTTACTTTTCTTCACAGTAGCTGGTAGAGTGCTATGATTTTGAGATTTAGTATGAGAATAAAGTTGATAACATACAAATGCTTTAGTTGTTGCTGAGCAGTGCTTACTCTAAGCCAAGTAAGCTCTTTTGAGTTTCCCATGCTCTGTGAATGAGTAGGGGCACCAGAAGCCAAGAGGGAACACAGTCAGGACAGCTGACCTGAACTGGTGAAAGGGATATTCCCTACCATAAAGCATCACAGCCAGTATATAAATTGGGAGAAATTGGCCAGGAGGCTCCAGCTGCTGCTCAGAAATGGACCAGGAATCTGTCAGTGGATGGTGAGAGATTGTATTGTGCATCACTTGTCTGTCTTGGGTTTTGTTTCTCTCTTTCTTTTTGTTGACTGTTTTTTCATTACAATTTTATTATTATTACTAGTATTATTATTTTAAAAATTCGATTATAAAACTGCAGTGATCTAAACCTATGGGCTTTACCTTTTTTTCCAATTCTCCTTCCCATCCCACTTGGAGTAGAGGGGACTGACAGATGGTTGAACAAATGGCTGTGTGGTTGCTTTGCTGGGGGTAAAGTGTGACGGGCAACAGACCACCATTCCCCGGGGTCCAAGCTAAGTGGTTGAGTATTTGGACTTTGTGCAAGTCACACTGCAACACTAATGTGGCTTCACTCTTGGGACTCAACGTACTCTCTGTAAACCAGTAAGCGGAGGTAGAACCATGCTCTTTGACCTATTTATGCTTCACTGTGTTATGTATACTTACCTAAACTCATTCATTTCATAATTTTACTAAGCCTATTAACTTATAACTTATTATTTTATGGATTATTATATGAATAAACTATTCAACTATATCTTATGGCTTTCTGAAATGCATGAATTGAGCAACCTTTTAGAAGATGATGAAAAGTCCCCTCTCAGGATGTATGTCTGAGGTATTTATTTGTAATGAAACCCCTCCATCTACCAGAATATGTGAATTTTGGAGCCAGTGAAGAAAAGGAGTTCAGAGCTCCTTGCATTCAGTCATTTGAAACCAGGATAGAATAAAACATACCAAAATGTACTTCCTTGGAAGTTAATGAGCTAGAAAGAGGCCAGTTGAGAGGCAAGTTTTAAATTACGGGGACCAAGTGGGCAATTTTGCTTTTGATACTCAGCTTCTCAGTGGGCCTAAGCTAACTAGAAAATATGGAAGCCTGATGTTTATGAGGCAAAACACTGGTCAAACCTGTGAACTGTGAAGTTCTTTAAAAATATCTATTACTGTAAAGAAAACACAGTGTTATCACTTCCTACTGTGATAATCACAAAGCAATACTGACAAAGTGTCACTGGACTGGCTCTTTCTTGACTTATTCATACACAAACATAAAGTTGGAGACAACCCCTCAGCAGGAGTTTTCAGGTTTCCCCTACCTACCACTATATCTATCTGCTCTGTGAAGAACTTAAGATAAAGTCAAAAAATATAAGTGAAAGGCAGCGATGATTGTTTCCACCTTTGGAGTGAACCATTTCTAAAAAAAAAAAATAAATTCTTCAAAGTCAAGTGAGCAATCACATTACAGAAGTTTGCATATACTGATGAATGGATTTTAGCTTTTGTCACTAACCACTCATGCTCTTCTAATGAATCAGTAAAAATCAAAGAACCAGGTGAACAGATAAAGATTACAAAAAAATGCAGTCAGTAGTAGGACAGAGGACAGTCTTGCCAAGACCATATTTAACCATGAAGTACTAATAATGTAATGCACTTAACCAAAGGCTAATCTACAATTTTATTTTTTTTAATTTGCTAAGGTGAGATTCTTTCTGGACTATAAACTTTTTTTTAGTATTTAGATCACAACTACTAAAGACTTAGTTATATTTTGACAGGTACTGACAAAGAGTGCCATGGAATTGTGACTCAATTGTCACCTTCGTCGTTTTCAAGCTGAAAAACTCAGGATGAGTGCTAGGTACTAATTAGAACTGTTATATTAGGAAAGCAAATACAATGGTGTCTAACATTAAACAAAGCACAGTTCTCATCACAAATGGTTTCTTTTGTGAGCGGGTTAGTCTAAAAACCCATTTTGCATGCTAATGAGGCACAAACAATAATTGCCAAAGTAACTAGTTTCATGCAATTACAAAAACCACATAAAAAGCTCTATTGTTTGTTGTCTTATGATTTCTTAATGCTAATTTTGCACTTGATAATTTGGGGATTTCATTTGTACCACAATGTGCAATTTGGGGTTTGTGTGTTTGAAGGTGAAGACTTCTAATGGGGACTAAAGTGCAAAAGGAAATAAGTCCAAGAGTGCAAATGTAAAAGAAACAGTCACTCTCAGGGAAGAGATTGGACAACCAGAAAAGAGAGGGGAAAAAAAAGCAGTGGAGAAAAGGGGACACTTCCTCTATGAGAAAGAGGTAGATCAGAGCTGAGCAGAGGGAGACTGTAGGAGCTGGGAGTTGCACAGGCCAGCTAATGAATATCACTAAGCTGACACATCCTGTGGCTTGGAATGCATGACAAACTGGGGAGTCACACAAAGATCTGAAGGAGCATGGAATATTAGAGAGTAAAAAGTCAGATGGTTAAGTAGTTAAAAATAAAAGTTTGGGGCCCTACTCTTCCTTTGAAGGATCTCTCATTACAGCCCATACAAACCATTTATAATCCTGTGAAAGAAAGATTGGCCCCCTTCTATTTCAGTGTAGACACAGACTGCTCTGGCTGAAATTTTGCCTGCATTTCTGTGATTTGTGCTCTCACCTTAGAGTCACTTGTCTGCAAAATTAAGTGGAGAAAAACATACCATATAATATTTTTTCCTCTGATTCATGCTTTAGCTTGTTATTTTCTTATTGAATAAAATATTGTATTGTTGAATTCAATACTGTGATTTTGCATGAGCTTAGAGAAAACGTGCATTGCTTGGAATCTTTACACCTCTCTGAACCTAAAGGAACCTACCATTGGAAATAGAAATACTATTTTAAGGTCAGGATTGAATTTTACTCTAAAGTACATTCCGCACATTGTTATCAGAGAATACTAAATTTCATGCCTTGTTTTTTCTTAAGAAAATATGATTTCTATGTCTTGTACTCTGAAATCGTATCTACAGCAAGGTTTAATATACAAAATACAAGACTTGAGTGACGGTCAGAATTCATTTTTCTTTTGTGACAGTCCCTCTCCTTCCATTAACCGTGATGTTAAGTATTTCTGCAGAGATATCTCTCTTCTTTTTCCCTGTGTGTTATGCTACCAATTTTGGTACAGGAAATAAATTTGAAATCAATACATGTTGGTATTGTTAGATATTGTAATATGTTGTGGGATTTTTTTTTTAAATGACATTAATCTTACCATAACTAGCTGAGCCCAGCACTTTCACCCTTTCATCCTATATACTCTTTCTTTTTCCATCACCAGCCTTCTGAATGTATTTTCCATAATAATATATCCCTCTACTACTGTTGATCTCTTCAGCATATTCCTCCCCAACACACATATATATTTTGCCCCCTTCAGATTTTGTTTATGGTTTTTACTTGGAAAAATCATGAAGTCTCCAGGAAAATGCTTTTTACATTTTCTTCCCAGTCTGCAGCATTTCAGAAATACTACCAATTGCTACGTGAATAATTGATTCATGGCTGTCACAGCATGGAGGTGACATTGTACCTTCTAACTCTTCTTCCCCACCCCCTAGTGCTCGTTTAACCTTTTCTTCTTTTCTTATTCTTTGTTGACAAAAGAACCATTTAGATTTGGTCAGCACTGGGCTCTAACCGTGCAAAGTAACTGGCAAACAAAGACACAATAAAACCTATTAGGAAACTTTACTTTAGGCACTGTAGATATTGTTGATTCATTTATTATAAGCACTGTAATAACGGAGAAATATATAATCAACATTGTATTTAATTGGCACAGTACACCTGCCATTTAAATGCTATTATTCTCTAGACAATTAAGTGAATATGAAAACACATTTTAGGGAAAAGCAAAAAATTTAGTAATAACTATGCACAAAAAGCACATTACCTTCTTGTTTGAAAGACACATTTAATATAATACTCAGACTAATTGGTCAACTAACACTGGAGTATTAAATACTAGCTATGATTTGCCTTTGCTCTGCTGTTTTATGATGACATTGAAATATGTTTTTTCCTTTTCTCCTTTTCATTTTTTTTACTAGCTTGTTCTGAGCACAGATGCATCTAGATAATATCTTTATTCAGCCAAAATACAGGGAAATTGAGTATAGTACTTCATGTTTCTGTGGATAGCACATGTAGATAAGAATTAGACTATTTGATGGCAAGTCCAGAAAAAATGCTGCTTGAAATGAGAATAATATTTTGGAAAACTAAAGGACATCGGGTATAATATCTTGCTAAATTGGACATTTATATGCAATCACCATCAATCTTAATAAATGTAGGAGATACAAGGAGCCTCAGATTTTTTAGAAAGAACCCCAAAGACAAATTAAAACAGATTTAATGCATTCTTTCTATTGAATTGTCAAATAGATCCTTATAAATAAAAAGAGTTGATGCTAAAGCATTCTAAGGGAGTTAATCATGTGAATAATCTTGAAAGGGTGGATCTTAAGCAGGCACAGTGAGAAATAGAAGGGGATACTAGTAATAAATTATGTAAGATTAAATAAAGTGTGAAATAAAAGTTAACACATGTTTCTATGGTGCAACAGTTAGAAGAAGAAAACAATTCACTTTGTAGCTCTACATCTCAGTTTTCCCAGTCAGATAGGGCTGGAGGAAATCCAGAGATGCATATATACAACACAACATGTCAGGTACTCAAGCCTTACTCTTGCATTTGGAAGTGCAGGGACGGTTGCAGTCGGCAAGCCTGGCAGGCAGACAGAGCTGCACAAAGTCTGTGCAGGCTGTGCCTAGGCAAATGAAGTCTGATCTGGGGCTGGCACACTTAGATTGCCAGGTGTTGAGAATACCTGGTCAAGATTAACTGCTTTTCACCAGCTCTTACCAGACCCATGGAGGTGACAGCAGGAGTGATCTACCTTCCCTTGGCACTTGGGAGTGTCAGCAATGGGATTGTTCATCTCAAAGAGCCTCAGCAAAGAGTCTTCAGCTCTGCCTGCCCCTACCATGAGAGCAGGTGAAGAGAGACCTAAGAGGCCAAAGGCTACTCTTCCAGCTTCCATACTTGACAAGGCCACAGACTTCCTGGCTTTAAAGCTTTTCTGAGGATTTAAAACCTTTGTTTGTGAGTTGTCAAAATTTCAGGATAGCCAGGGAACTTCTACATGCCTGATGGATGCTGAACCCCTGTGCAGATATAATCCCCAAGTAAAGAGAAATTGATTTGGAGGACATTCTGGACTCCATTCCCAGAAACACAACACAAGCACCTAGATGGGTACCACCTGGCACTGTACAACCTGATACTTAGCTGAGCACCACAATGAAGCTCCAAGAGATATAGTTTAATTGCTTATAAACTCCTTCAGTAAAAACAGTACGTAGTGTGGAGACTGGGATTCATGGAACACAGTTTGGTTGCCTTTGTTGAAACTATACAAATTACTCTAGCAATCCTGTTACCTAGTTTATAATTCCACATGTGTCTAAAAGATATGTCAGGGGATGTATTCACACACACACGAATCATTTCAGACCCACTGATGATACTTGTACCCCTCTTCACTCCGTTGTTGCATCTCATTTCCATTACCTACCACATACATCTTCTCTTGACTTTTCCTTGTACAGAAGCAGAATCTAGTTTCCAAGGCTGCAGACAACAGAAGCTCATCAGGCTCTTTTATATTTCAATTTTTTCCTCTTTTTTTCACTTTGTTTTTCCCAAACTAATCATCTTAGGACAAGAAAGACAAGAAGACTCTTCAAAACATGAGTAGTTTCCGCAACAAGCTTTGGCCAGGAGATGCTATAAAACCTCTGCATCTTTTCCTTTTTTTTCCTCTTCAATAAATAAGAATATCACTTCATTCTGTGTCCAGCCATCACCAACCTAAGGGTCTTCCATCATAATTTTGACTTCCTAACTGGCTTTCCAACCAGCACCTCCATACATTGTACATCCAGGATGACTCATACTACTGTTTTATTTACAATGCAGTCAAAGACTATAGGAGAGTGAGCAATAACTGCTTTCCCAATGCATAAAATATTGCTCTTTCTTTCAGCCCTACATTACAAACATTTGAAAGACTCCATTTTTTCCTCATCCTATTTCTTGTCCTCTCAGAAAAAGCAGCAGAGGCTAGATAGAAAATGCAGAATGCAAGTCTTTAATTCGTACATTTACAGCATGTTTTGCAAGGTCTGTTAGCAGAAAATGAACTTGCAGCCCATAAACAAAATGGTTCTCTTCCAATCTTCCTTATTTGGTAGCTCTGGCAACAAAGACCACTTCCTAAAGCAGAAGAAATATGCATCCACCTGCAGCCTTCACTAAGGTAAAAAGTGAGAAATATGACATTATTCCATCAGTATTGCTGACTCACAGTAGTACCAGAAACTTTATCCTTCACAGGGGAAGGACAGCTTCAGCAGCAATGAAAGCTCTGTTGAAAAGATTTCAAGAAGCACCCCAAACAGGATACAGATCTTGCCAGTATTTTTAATAAAAATTTGCTTATGGGAGATTCCAGGAAGTGAAAAAAGCTTTTCATTCATGAAACGTAGGTCTCAGGTCTAAGATGCTTACATTTTGAGAACAGAAATATACCAAGAGGAAGAGAAAAGAAAAAATAGCCTACAGTTTACACATAGTTCACAAAGAGCAGCTTAACAAAAAAAGAGGGAAATAGAAATAAGAATGCTTGTTTATTTTTTGGAATTATTTTCAACTGCTGTCAAAAATTTGGTAGACTGAAGCACTAGAAACAATGACAAGACATGGAATTTAGAGTCAAAATTACCTACCTGGTACCAGAAATGCATTTCCCAACCTGCAGTGCATTAGCTGACTTCATACTGTAATTGTAATGAATCTCTTATTGGACCCTTGCTTCCCTGGACAATGCCATATTGTAAGGACTAAATACATCATCAGTGAGCCTCATTCTCGTGTATTACACTAATATATCATTGGAATGACAACTGCTTCTGATGATATATTAATGCAATACATCAGTAGTGTGGGGCTCCTATGGGGTATTACTCAGGAACAGGGGCCATCTAAAGAAAACAGACTCAGAGTCAAATTCAGTTTAATTACTGAATGAAAGGGCTATCAGGAGCAAGGTTACATGTAATGCTAACATTCTTACATCATCCATGAGATTAATTTGCAACCTCATTACATATTAAACTTGCAATTTTAGATAGCAATTGTAGGGTTTGGATTTGCCTGCTGATGTAATTCACAAACCATAGCCTCCCCAATATTTTATATTGATGCATGAATAATGCAGTTATTTTTTATTCTGTCCATCTTGCATTCCATGACAGTAAAACAACACATCAAATGTATAGCTATAAAACAAGATTTAGAAAAACTACACTCTACTTGAAACTATTTGTAGTCACTAGGAACCATATAAATATTTGCACTTACACGGTGCATTCAAAGGAAAGAGACTGGTATTTGCTTTTGCAGTCAATTATGCATCACATTTTCGTGTATCATTTGTCTTAAAGCTATCATAAAGCATGTACAATTCTGCTGGGTTGGGGCTTTTTCTGTGGGTTTTATTTGTCTTTTGCTTTGTGATGTTTTTGGTTTTTTGGTTTGGGTTTTCAGTTGTTTCAAGGGGGTTTTTTTGGTGGAATTTGCTGTTCTTTTTTGTAGAAGGCATTTTTTCAGAATTTGTCAGGGACAAAAATTGTGCATTCTAATGTTTCTTAAGTGAAGTTATCGGTTGGATTCTGAAATGCTTCCAGCAGAAAGACTTCCATAACAATATTGCAGTTTCCACTGACATGAAATATATCCAAAGTCATCTTCCCTTGGCCCTATTTTCCCTAATTTTACTGCTACTATATTATAAGTTATCCAGAGAATCCATCTATATATTATGAATCAAACAGGCATCAGAGGTGATATCACTTAAACTAGAGCTTCTGGTTGTCTTTTATTTCATGTTTGTTAAGATTATAACCAAAGGTTGAAAAAAAAATTCATAGAACAGCCGAAAGAATCAAGCCAAAAGACATAATGTATATTTGATTTTCTAAACATCTTGCTGCATCCAGACACTATACTTACTCTTGAATAGACTGTTTTGTTTAATAAGCATTTATCTATTGTCAATGTCTTTGGAGAATTCATCTTGGGGTTTGTACTGAAGATAAATGCAAGCATGTGAGGGTTTATGAAAAATGTCTCAGCAAGTGACAGGAAGCCTGATATGAGTTACCACAGTCCGCTTCACATGTGGGGCAATCTACTACTTGTCTTGCATTTATTGTATTTTCTTGCTAGGCATTTTCTCTTTCTTTTTCTGAGACTCTTTGATACTATATACTTTTAAATACCGAACATTGACAGCAAATCTGAAAAGAATGCATGATGTAGAAAGAGAGACAAAACTACAGATGTAAAATGTAACTACAATAAAATAAAGAAGAAACCACAAAGATTTCTTTTTTTTTTTTTTTTAATGATGTGTGCATGAGGAAAGGGAATCAGAATTTAAAAGGAATTAACTGAACATCAACTGCATGTCCCAGTGATACATGTCATTTTAGCTCACTAGGGTGATGTATGTTTTATTTAGAGAACTGTTCAAAGCTTCAGTTAGAAATTCTCCCAAGAATAAATGAAATTCTCTGAAAACAAAGTGTCATTGTCTTGTGAGGAAAGTAAATTCTGTGCATATCTGTCTGTATGTAATCTTACCTATTCTTTGTGTGTCTTATACCTGGAACGATAATAAATAATGTATTGCTGGTGTGGAGAGAGCTTATGAAGTATAGTAAATTAATGAAAAGCCCCATGTGACCTATCAGCTAAGTTCTCAAGATAGGTTTCTTTCTGTTATTTTCTAATTAGTAGCAACTTCTCCCTTCCTCTGTTGCATATTTCCCTTAGTCCACAGTCTGAACTAAAGGCATATCAGTTACAAACTCTATTGTAAAATCTTCAGGATGTCAGTAGTAGCTGGAATTAAATTAGATTTAAACCCTTGCAAATTAATGAGTAACCTTGAGGTGTTTGAATGTATCTGGTATGTCAATAACGTAATGTGCAACAGAAAGAGGATGAACTTTGCTCATACACCATGTGGAGGCTTTCCCCTGTGAGTTTTATACAGTGAATTATTTACTAGTTATTGAATTAATCAGACAATTTTTACTTTTTGGCACTTTTAAAATCTGATATTTAAAATCTGCTTATGTGCTTAATTGAATGGACAGCACATGCAAACCTGCTCCTTGGTGAGCCAGCCCTGCCTGTTTAATGCAAGAATTCAAAATAAAATAAAAGAGCATTTCCCCCTTATCATCAGCAGGGCAGCCTGGTGAGAAAGCGCGCAGTGCTGCAGACACCTTGTGAAACTAAAGAGTGTCAGAGCAAAGAGAGAGATGGACTGGAGTGCATCACTCTGGTTGTACTCAGGAGCTGGATGAATTTGAAACCTGACCAAGTCTGAATGGAATAGTGGTCAGAAAGCCAGGAACAATTACTTCAGATTACAAAATGCTTGAACGATTTACTTCACAAGACAACTGCACAATCTCCTTGTGCGAAAGAACCATCAATACTATCTTGGGACAAAATTTGATGTGAGGAGGTGGAGGGGTGGTGGTGGCATGGGGGTGGGGGAAAGAGAGATTCACATTGTGTAAGATGAAAGCAATGAAGTATTTAAATAGAAACGTATTCCAGTAACTGAAATCCCTGCCCAACATCATCTTTGTTTCAGAAAGTCTGATTAGTTAACATATTCCATCACCTTGGGAAGAAAGCTGAGGTAAGCGGCTTAATTTATAAATGGATGGAACAAACTTATTTAAAAATTCTCACTACGTTATCATGAATCATGTAGGCCTATTAAACTAATTGCTAAGTAAATTTAAGCAGTATTACAGTAGATTTCACTGAATTTATCATCAATCTAAAGAGATCTTTGGTGGTCTCATGCTGCCCCCCACAGATATGTCTCAGAACATTCATTATGCCATAATTACAAAGTCTCTTTGAAGAGGCTAAAAATCCCAAGACTCCTCTCATCAATTATTTTCACCTGTTAATTCATTTTGTGTGAGGTAATAACCTCGGCATAATAACAAATGTGCAAGTACTCCGATTTTGCAATTAAAAGCAGCAGGGCTCCTATTTTGATCATACAGACTGTGACATCCATCATAGAAAACAATTTGGGCCTAGCGGGATGACAGATGCCACACTGATGGCTCTACTAACTAACTGCCTGTCCTGGAAAAAAATGGTCCCGTTTCAGGCTGCAGCTGCAAGCTATCTGATAGCTCCTGGCCAGGCAGCAGGGAAAGCCTGCAGTGACTGAATTACTGAAAGGTAATTTTACTTTGCAAAATGAGGATTTTGGAGCCATATATATATGCATTCCAGTGACTGGTGTAATTTGGAAACAAATAGTCCTTTTCATTTGAAAATGACTGGAATTGCTGCCAGTGTTCAGAGAGTATTGTTTCTCAGCCTTTTACATGAGAATACAGTGTAATACTCATTATTTCTCCCCTTTCACATCTTATTAGACACAGAAGGCAAGGTGGTTATCTCTGCTTTCTTTTGCTAAATCCGCAGAAGTAGGATTTCTTCCAACCTCTGGACAGGTGCCTAAATAATAGAAGAGTGCTCATTTTAGCCTTTCAGTTTGTATCAAGGCTGAGTGAGCCCTGTCTGGGGAATGATCCCACTATCACCGACGAGTGTTAAAGTGATATGCCCTCATCTGAAACTCCACTAAAAACAATGAGGCAAACTGCAAGCGCAGGCAGCTCATTAGCCTCGGAACTGATTCACCGAGGAAACAATTTGATGTAGAATTAATGACAGAAAAGCTGTTGTCCTGACTGGAGCGAGGGTGGGGGGCTGGAGGAAGCAGGGGGTGCATAGACTCAGAAAAGAACCCTAGAAAACGCAGCCAATTTATCTTTCCCACTAAAGCGCATAATGTGATACCTCAGTATTGGACCAATTAGCTTAAAACATTTAGCACTGAAATGCTGTGTACTCTGAATATGCAAGACAACTGATTGAGCCCATAACTTTTTAATGAGAAACACAATGCTGCTGTCAACTAATATGAAATATGTCAATGCGTTCTGGGATTTTTGGATTTGTTCTTGTTTGTCCTTTTTTTGGTTTTATTCTTCTTTTTTTTTTTTTTTTTGGTTTTTGGTTTTTGTTTGTTTGTTTGTTTATTTTTGTTTGTTTATTTTTTGTTTTTGTTTTATCCAGGAAGTCTAAAATCTGGTGTCTGGGCAGAAGAAGCTGGACCAAGTTCAGTCTGCTAAAAGCAGCAGATGCAAATTATGAAGGGAAATTGCACTGCTGAAAGAAAGGTGGGTAGGTATTGTAAGGATTGTGTTTTCAGATTTCAGCACGCTAATGCAGAGCAACAAAAGATCAGCAGAAGGCCAAAGGTTAAGTACAGCATGAACTTTCTCGGTGGCTGTGCACCTTAAGTTGAAAAGATAGCCCTGTTTATGACATCTGCAGACTACAATGCTTTCCATTTTATACTACCCTCCTACATTCTCTGCAGACAAAGAGCTGTGCTCGGCTTCTTGGGAAAAATCTACTGTTTCTTACTCCATCATATTACACTCATAAACCCTGTCAGCAATAAAGGATGTATGGGTAGACAGAGGCAGGGATGCGCAGCTGGTAAACTCCATAATCATACTAGAAAAATACCAGCACTTCTTTCTTACAATTGGTTCTCTATTCAGGAATCCATGTCTCCTGGAGGTGAGGCTAATTCCCAGGGCTGGGGGCTGCTCCAGCTCATGCCAACAGCATGGCTGAGGTGTTTGTCCAGCATTTCCAGAAAGCAACGTATACTAAACAGGATTTACAAAGCAGAATGTGTGAGTTTTTTTGGTAGGGTTATACTGCAATAAAAGCAAACAAAAGAGATTAATCAAAACAAGCAAATTAGAATTACCCATCTTAGATGTTCTTTAATGCAAAGCCAATAGTTCTTGCCCTTTATGCACATGCTCCTACAGTAACTAATGTACAGTAGCCATCAACAAATTACGACTTGTGACACTTTTGCTGCTGCAATATTAAGCCCAAAGTCCTATGGAGAAAATATATGGTTTTTATTACCAAATTGTTCTTGTTTACAATTCTAATATCCTCTTCATTATCTACTTTTCCAGACATTTTAGGCAGTTCTGAAGACCTGGGGCAGCACTAGTCCTGTCATAAAGAGAAATTAATGTTGTTAAAGATGGCCTAGCTGCCCTCTGGGACAGCTGAAGATGTGAAAATATAAGGTTCTGTTTTAAAGATGAAAATGATTAAAGGCACAGGCACCTTGCTCTTAGTGCAGCCACTAAAACTTTTAATAAAATACTTCAGCAGAAAAAAAAAAAAAAGCTGCTTTACTTCTTCCACTGTAAGTCTTAAGAAAAAAAATGAGAGAGAGGGGAAGGAAGAGGGGGAGAGAGAGAGAGAGAACTTTGTTCTATAAGAAGAGGCTTCCTTTAAGGACTAATAAGCGTAAAAAGGACCTCATCATTATAAAGAACCTATTCGTCTCAGCAACAGCTCACTTAATAAAGACTGGATGATAGAAAAACCAGTAGAGCTGTCTCCAAATAGCCAGTAAGCTAATTAGGTGCATTGTAACAGGTAGCCCTTACAAAAACTGACAGGCTTAAGCCAGCATGCCGCAAATACTTAAGAACATCGTAGCAGATGTACAGTGGTTATTGTATCCTCTTCAAGGCTGTTGCTGCTGCCACAATTTTACAAGCTTACGCACCTCAAGCCCTCAAAGAAGCTCAAAACGGGTTTCAGTGGAAAAAACGTAAAAAGAAAAAAAAAGAGAGAGAGAGAGAAGAAACACAAACCTGCTGAAGATATTATATAAGCTTTTAGGGGTCCCAGACCAAAGAGACCTTTCAGAAGGAATGGTTCAGCTGCCTGGAAGAAAATGGCAGGTGATACAAAAGACAAGAGCATAACCTTTGTCCTAGCAGGGATGGAAGAATATCTGTCAGAACTTCACCTTCATAATCATGCCCACCTCAGTCATTTTTTACTGGTTAAATGAAGGTTACAGGATTTGCTCTGAAGAAAAAATGTCCCTTTCTCCTTAAAAATATTGTTGAAATTATAAAACCAGTTTACTTTGTCATTTCCCAAATATTCATATTCACTGCTCTCCCTTTAGGTTTTTTTTTGGGTTTTTTTTTTTTTTGGTTTTTTTTTTTTTTTTTTTTTGTTCTCTCTACTTTGGAAAGAGGACAGATATTTCAATTGTGTCTCTTGTGTGCTTTTGATTTTCTAGCAATCATATGATGTAATTGATGGTATACAGAAACCATTTGAGGACTTCTAGGTCCCTTAATGACAGCAGTAGTGCTGCAAAGGAAAGCGCCGCTGGTCTTGACATTCTGGGAAGTCTAACTTCCTATCAGTGGAGCTGGGATCGTGGCATTAACTTGCTTTGGGTAAAAGCCCATAGCAACAAGAGGACTGGAAGCAAACAAAGCTTTGCTTTCAAGCAGCAGTGGCTCTTCAGAAAGCAATGCTTCTGCTGAAAAACATGAGAGAACCAGAGGCCTCAGTATCAGAGGTGTAGAATTATGCGAATACTCCCCCACTCCGGCTGTATTCATGTGGAACAAGTGATTCAAAAAATCTCTGTCAGGATACCTTCTTTCCAATCCGCAAAGCTAACTTTATCATGACACCAAATGTAAATTAATATCTGCCAGCATGTATGTGAAAAAGGCATTTTTCAATACATAGTGTTATCAGCAGATGCTTTAAAATCCTTCCCATCCCCTGGGGTGAATACACTGAATAACTCTGTATTTCTGCAAGAGAAAACTAGTACTATATTCAAGTCTGAAGAAAAATACTATGAGCTTTGCAAATCCATAGACACCTACAGAAGTAACTTTCCACTAGGAAAAATATCAGTGTCAAAATGCAGGCTACAGGCTCTAGAGCTCTAAACAAGAGTTATCACTTCTTCAGAGGAAAATTATTACACCATATAATTTAAACATATTCATGCTATGATATGAACTATGAAAGTATTGAGACTTAGTAAACAGTCTCAATACAGTAAACAATAATTGTGTAATTATTGATGCTCTTTCAGGAGAGGGCATATGGTATGATGACCTCAAGTAAAAGAACATCTGTATTAGGATGAGCCCATTCTATATTACAGATACATTTTCTCACACACAAGCTATTACTGAAAAACAAAATTTCAGCTAGAATTTTATAAGGGGGGAAAATTAGGGTTCGTTGCACAAAATTAATTCACTCATTAAGGCATATGTGTGGCCATGTGAGATTTAATTACACAATCAAATAATCCAACTGTTGCAGGAAGTCAGCCTCATTTGCTTTTTCACATTGTAGCTTAATAATTTAAACTAAATAACACTTTTCAAATTCTTCTGTAAGGCCAGGTGTATTAATTTCCTTTCAGAGGAACATACTTTCTGAGGGCATACTCTCTTAAATATCTGAAGAACTGCTTTCTTTCCATGGAAACCATTTATGTGAGGAAATTCCACTGTTACCTTTTACAGGTTAAGAGTTAAGAATGAAACAAAAATTAACATTTGAAATGTCTACTAATTTTGAGTTCCCAGGTGAAGAAAACTGGAAACTCAAGTTTTGAATGAATTTCCGGCATTTTAGATAACGTAATATCTTTTTGCATGGATCCTGTAACTTCAGTTGCAACTTTAAGTTCCCATCACATGTGCAAATCAGCCTTGTAAGAATATGCATTTAGGACTTATAAAGGACATATAATATTGTTAGTAATGTAGCTTAGGCAGTTTCCCTAGCAACATATAGGAATTCTGTGGCAGAGACAGATACAAGGCCCAGTTCCCCACGTCAGCACTCAACTGTTTAAGATATAAGGATCTCCCTTGTCTTTTTCCAGTCCCTTCCCTCATTCAGTTCACGATCCCCAGTATGCCCAGTACATGACCTTTTCTACACAAATTTTATTGCTCTCAAGAGTATCTTACAACTCTTATACCAGAAGTCTGTTGAAAAAATAAAAATGTGACATATATAATTAAAGACTGAATCTTCGTATACATATACACAAGAAATCAACGGTACTACTAAAAGTGTTTTATGTCACATTTCCCATGTAATAAAAAAAAAAAAACAAACACAAACAACAAGAAGCTGCAAACAAAGAAGTATTAACATGCTAGTCCTGCTGAATAGAAGAATATTCTCTCATGTAATGGTCACTGAAATGATTGCCTCTATCTCCACCTTATTGCTTTTAAGGATGTTGATTTAGTCAGTTCACAAATGACATCAGATATTTAACTTCATCTGTTAAAAGTAAACAGATAAGGAGTGATGTTCCCAAAATGGAGATAGCAAGGATACCAACCTGAGATAGCAAGTCCTCCTTCTGTGACAAACAGTCATAGATGAATCTTGGTGGGGCTTTAACTATATTCTGTAACCCCATTAATTTTTTGTGATTTTTTTCAATAAAACTGCTAAGACTTTGAAAAATTTACCAGGAATTGAGAGGTAGACGTTCTAGTGGAGAGCACCTTAGCAAAACTAACAGCTAGCCTTGCCTTGTTTCTTGTTGTGTCACAGTCAACAGGAATCTTTGTTGAATTGCTACAGTAGTGGTAGATGTGAGAATCTGATGATCTTGATATTGGAAGAAAAGGAGTATTGCGACCTCACCCATAGGAAGAAATATAATTAAAGAGAACCACTAACATTAAAATAAGGACAGTGTTACATGCCTTTTAACTATATCTCAGAAAGTTTCACAAACACTGAACACCATTGATTAAAATTATAATTCACATCACTGTAATGCCACCTGTGCCACTAACTTCTAGTACTTGCTCAGACTCAGTAATAATGGCATGATTTGATCTTTCTTGTCTCCACACATTGTGACAATTGACAAGATGGGGAATTAATGCAATTGGCAGACATTAGGTAAGATCACAAAATCTGTAAGGTGTGGAATGAAACTTTAGTCACATGAATTGCATCTGTGGCTGCTTGCCTCATTCAGAATGCCAAAGTGGAACTGCAGAAAATGTGTTATCTCAGTCACAGCTCTAGTCGCTGTGGACAACTCTACATGCAGGAATAATTTCTTTTCCTACCCTCTCTGTACCTCAGGAACTCTCTCACGCAGCATCTACAGCAATAGGACAATTATTCCTGTTTCATTTTAGTTATCTTCTGCAGAGAGGATATAATTAGTGAGTCTTCCCTGGGCTTTGCAGGGTGTAGGATTTACAGACTTCAGGAGCTCAGGCTGTGGTCCGCAGCAAATGTAATTTACAAGAGATCTGTGAATTTATATATAAAGTTACCAAAAAAAAAAAAAAAAAAACAAAAAACCACCAAAACACACCAAAGCAAGAACAAAAAAAAAAAAAAAAAAAAAAAAAAAAAAAAAAAAAAAAAAAAAGAATGGCAGAATGAAACAGCAAATACCCAAACCAAACAACCCCCCCACAAAACCAATCCAAACCAAACAAAAAACAGAAGAAAAAACTGGTATATGAAGACACCATTACAACTCACATTTCTTAAATACCTATATCAGAGGGTGGCATAAAAAATAGCATATTTACATATTACTAGCCATTAATACCATATTGACCCATTAAACCAAAATGATCTAAGAATTAGAAATTCTTAAATTATGTTTACATTTTCTTGAAACTATAAATGGGTAAATATGTTTCAGAATGAAGGTAACCTTTATGTCTTCTCAATATACAAGAGTTGTGAAAAAATGATGGCTTTAACTGTTTATTAATTCTTTATAGCTGAAATTTTCAACTTTAAAGCGAATTAAAGAAAAAACTCAAAAAAGAGGAGGTGATGTGAGATGCAGACAATAAAAACCCCTCTGTGATGTAAAAAAGCAGCAATGACAGAAGTTAAAGTGGCTCAGAAATCAAACGAATAAAAAAAGGAATCAATTAAATAAATGTAATTCACAAAGCTCTACAGTCGGTATAAACATCAAGCAAGCAATGTCTCTTGTCAGTCCATGAAAGGAGAACTTTCTGGCCTCAACAAACACATGCTGAGATTTCTAGATCTCTTGCATTTATTACAGAAATAGAACACTAAGAGATAACAGTATGAACTTACTAACAACTAATAAAATTCTTCAAGATGTGAAGTGTAAAACTACTGAAGTAATTTCAAAATGTAACTTAAAATGATGGAAAATGTTCAGACTTTTCCAACACATTTTTACATAAAAATAACATATTTTAATAGTTCTCACATATGTATAAACAGAAGATCGATCAGTAGTTTTACCAATAGCAGAGTGTGAGGATTATAGAAGCATAATGAATTGTCTCAATCACTGTCAAAGGAGGAATTTCCCACAAGATAAGCTACCAAAACCAGGAACTTAAGATAACCACAGATGGCAAACAGGAACGCGTTAATTTCTGGCCTACACAAAGGCGAAAGGTTTAGAATTAGCATACTGGACAAGATTCCGCGGTGCAGACTGTGGGAGAAGTGCAGATAGCAACAACAGGATGATGCCAAGCATAAAGAGGCAGATCTTGGTAACACATCCAGATAAAATCCCCACCACGACAAATGGTGAGAAAGGAAGCAGCCTACACACATGCCGTATCTTGTGGGAACAGCATGTACACCCCATGGATTTAGGGACTTGAACTGTATAAAAGAGATAGCTCCAGAAGAACACTCTGGGACCCCTACCTCCAAGAAGACTGGGGTGAAGAAGGACTAGCAGGATGTGTAGGATTCCACATGACAGTGATGTCTCTGCTTAATCTCTCTCTCTCTCTCTCTCTCTCTCTCTCCTTCCTTTCACCCCCCCCCCCCCCCCCCCCCCCCCCCCATTTCTCTCTGTCTCATATTTACTGTTAAATAAACTCCATACTATTGACTTTGGCTTACAACCTAGTTTGCCCCTTAATTCAGGCAGAAGCATCTCTTAATAATCAGATCCTAACACAGAGGTAAACTGCAGGGCCACATCAACTCCATGAGGAAAAATGTATTCTTGATTTTGTGTGCAAGTTCAATAATATATAGCTGTAATTCAGCCATGTTAAATTAATCTTGCATTTCTGCAATTACTACTTTTGGACCATGGTCTAAGAGTTTCTGTTATGCAAAGATATTTAGGGGTAATTTCTTATGTGTTTTGGAGGTTTTGGATTTTTTTTAAAGCAAAGACAGGTTTCCACATGAGAAATGTGGGAGTTCTTGACAACTAGATGTTCCTCAGAGTCAAGAAACTGTCAATGTCTA
This sequence comes from Cettia cetti, assembly GCA_013401135.1. Classification (NCBI taxonomy): domain Eukaryota; kingdom Metazoa; phylum Chordata; class Aves; order Passeriformes; family Sylviidae; genus Cettia; species Cettia cetti. The sequence continues at coordinate 36,732 of VZUI01047910.1, read as the reverse complement.
TGGTAAGCTGAGCAAAATGCTATCTCAGTCTTGGTTCCTTTCCAGTTCCTTTCCACAGACAAGAAATGTGAAATTCCCTTAATTTTGAATAGTGTCTACTCTTGGGTCATTCCAGAGAATACAGTAGCATTTTGAAAAACATGCTTATCTACAGATTGTGAAAATACAGTCTGCTCTGCTTGGATGCAACACAAGGCAATTTCACTTTCTAATTGAAACAACAATTAAAGAAAATTTGCCAGTCTGATAGACAGGTAGAAGAAGTCATGAACATGAGAAAAAGGCAGAGAAGGAACCCATCCCAAACCTTTTGGTCAGCCTAGTATTCATCATCTCATATCCCTGTGGGTTTGAGCATACTTGTCCTCAACTCTCACTGTGCAAGGGGGAAACGCTAATCTTCAAATTTATTCCCTTCCATTCTGTCATGCAAAACTGGGCAATGGGATTATGAGTCCTGACCTATACAACAGAAGTGTGCCTCATTTCTCACTTTTATCCTTGTATGATAATCTAGCTCCAAATTAAAAATCAAGACAGAGAAATTAGATAACTTGAGTTTGACTTTTTGATTTTGGGTTGTTTTTTTTCTTGGAAGTTGGTTAGAAATGATCTTCTGCTAGAACTGTTGCACAGATCAGGTCTAGTCTACAAATTCCATCAGCAGACTCCTTCATCATAGGCGGACTCATTTTTTGTGTTGTTGATGTTATTCTCCAAGGCTGGAACAAGTGTCTGGTCAATTACTTATAGAATGAAGAAATATCTAAACTGGAAGAGTGATGACAGAATTTCTCCACTATAATGTTATCTTTCAATCTTCTTGGTCTGCCTGTTGGGCCTGTCTTTTTTTTCTGTTTTCTTTCTTCATTTTTTTTAACAATGTTTTTGTACACAAATTTGAAACTAATTTAGCTGTTTCATTCACCTTCTATTGCTCTCAGATTTCTTGCATCTAGACACTTCATCCCAGGTTTATTAGATCATATTAAATGCCCTCCCTCCACTCTTTGTTCTAATATGTGCTCTTTCAGCTGTAAAAAATAGCAGTAGCACTTTGAACCAAAAGGTCAAAGAGCTTCCTGAATTAGCAATGGTCGTTGCTGGTCCAGATACTGACTTATTTGTTGTTTGGATTTACCTGAAGTTTGTAATTTGCTTGGCTGTTTTAGGAATTGTATTCAAAGGATTACTTGAAATAGTTTGTATCATTCAATCTCTTGTTAAAAGACCAAAACCTGAAGGTAAACCTGCTCTGCAGCTTTCTAACTTCTCTGACTTTAATTGTAAAGACAAACCCTTTGTAAGGGATTGCAGAGGGGCATTCAAACATTGAAAGTTTGGTTCCATTGTATTCGAGGATCTAGGTCTTATTCAAGATGAGAAGGGAAAGGAGGATTAAAAGCTTAAAGCAAAGATAAAAATAAGTTTGAAACAAGCTTACTGGAAGAAAGAGAAACAAGCTTGTTTTGACCCTGCCACAGGGAAGAGAACAGGTTTACTAGGGCTTTCCAAGAAGGCTAAGACAAAGGCCATCTTGAAATCGTGAACCATTTGCTGCTTTAACCTGCCCCAATTTTAAATGAGTTGGCTGTGGTTAAAGCATTTAGGAAGGGTGAAGTTTGATCTCTTCTTAAAAGTGCTGTCAATTCTTCTTTTGTAAAAACAAAAGCAGCCTGTAGGTAGATTGATTTATTATCGTTCTCTTTTATCAAAAGAACATGCCCAACTTTGCAGCAACCACAGCAGCACAGATTTGTGACGTATAGTAAAAAAGAAAATCCCATATTTCTTCAATGGCAGAACTCCATAAAAACAGAGGAGGTATAAGGGTAAACAACCTTTTTTGTTGCTAAATAATTTCCTCTCATTTAATCTATGATACTGGCTGATTTTTCTTTTTACTTGGATAAATCAGCTATAGTTGTTGCATAGAAGCCAAAGGGGAGAAAAAAATCTCTAACTAGACTTTCCTCAGCATTTCTGATAACCATAAAAGGCTGCCTTGCCAGCAAGAGAAACATATAAAGTTCAGTTTCTTTCCACAGTGAGATAAGAGGATCTTAACCAGTGACTGTGAGCACCCAGTTTCCTATTTCACGCTTAGTGCATAAAACTTTGTTTAACTCTCTCTGCATGTCATGGGCTCTTTAACATGAAAGCTGCTACTTCTCCCAGCTCTGGAAATCTAATTCTTTTTGGATGGTTCCTTTTTCATTTTATAGGAAACCAAAATATTTTTTGCAGTAAGGTAGAATTTACCTTTATTTTCTTTTTTTTTCCTTTCCATATGTTAATATCTGCAGGTGCACTCATTATATGTGCAGATTCTAGCCCTCTTATCTCTCAGCTTTCCTGAATTTAAAGTTGCCATCCAGAGCAATGTGGAAGGACCTCTAAAAAAAAAAATTCCAGTAGTCTGTGGCTGAGAACTGTACTTGTTTCATGTGTAATTTGGCATCAGGCAGCTTCCTTACCCTTCCAAGTTCCACTTGTTTCTGCTATAAACGAGTTTCCCTTGTTTCTTATATAGAAACTCATTACATTTTTCTTGGAGACGATACCTCTTGGTTCCAGGCCATATTCCCTTTTTGACAACATTCTTGTTTTTCTTTCCCTGGGCTAGACTGATAGCAGAAGGTATTCAAATATAGGTGGCATAAAGAAAAGCAGTAACTAATTTTGAAAATGTTAATAGGACAAATAACAAGCCCTATTTAGGTAAAATTTAAGGCCCTTCTTCCACATACTGCTCTGGGGAAATGAAATTCTAGTCCAAATAAATCAGAGACAAAATTCTGGGGTTTTTTCAGATTTCTGCAGTCTGGCTTTTGCTTACAGATATCAATGATGATAAACAAGATGTAAATAATTGTCCCAATGAGGATATTTGTACCTTTCCTCATTTTACTGTTTTAGAGCTATTCCTTCCTTCTCATCTCATGCTCTCCTTTGTGTTTTCTTCAGTATCAGCTAAATGACTACAATAGTCTTGTAAAAGCCTGATCCTAAAGGAAAAAGCTTTGACTATCAAAGCTAATCTATTTAAAGACACTTCATCCATTTCTACCTATGACTATTATTCCCTTGTAGCCATATAATCTCAATAGCTATACATCAGCAGTGAATACAAAATAGGTAGATACAAATGAGCCATATTTTGCATGGCTAAACCAGCTGGGTCTCTGGTCAAGGTTGAACTGGGCTCAATGGTTACACTGTCTGTTGTAATAAATTAGCAGGGCTTTTGTGCTGTGCCTCTAGCTGTAATAAGGATACATGCATTATGGGTGTCACCCTGTCTCTAAGGACAATTTTAATATAGCTTAGACAATAACCCAGCTAAATAAACAATGAACCCATCATGATATAGGAAAACAGTGTAAGCTCCGAGATGCAGAGCTTTGTAAGGGGAAAGAAAGATGCAAACAAAACATTAAAAAGATTAGGAAACAACTGATGCCTTAAGTTTTTAGCTTTTATATTTTTTCAGATTCTGTATTGCATTAGTGTATAATTCTGAACTCTATTAGAATGCTAGATAGCTTTCTTCACAATTTGGTCAGGCAAAACAATCCTTCTGGGCCTGGGAACCAAGGTCACACCATTTACCTCAGGCCTCAGAAAGTATAAACAAAAGTGAATTGGAGGAGAGGCAAACGGGGAGAGTGTGACTTCATTACCTGAAGCTATAATTGGACAATTAACCTCTGATATGCATATTGACCAAACTTACATCCATCTGAGAAAACTCGTGACTGTCCTTTATCATGGGTGAAACCTCTGCCAGGCTTTTGCACTGTCCAAGGTGTACCCTTAGAAGGCCTTTTAATAAATGCTTACCTTATTTTCTAACTCTGTCTAGCCTCTATTCTAGGCAGCTTCTCCAGGCATCAGAACAATAATAAATACACTTACAACACCCCAGATAACCTAGGATAGTTATTTAGTATCACTGTTAAGGACCTGAATCAGCTAAGCGTCTAAAGATAAATCTAAGCTAACTTTAACTTTTAGCACATTTCTGTTATTCAAAGCTGGTTCATAAAAGCAATTAAAGTAACTTTTGATTGTTTGACAAATCAAGGCCTAGAACTTCAAAGTATAACCCCAATAAACAGAGTGATGTTAATAAACTAAAGTTGTACTCTTAACACCATTGTCAACATTCAACTAAAGCTGTGGTCAACAGCATGAAAAGAGGAACTCTAGAATGGATGAAAATTAGAGTAAAGGTCCGGACCAGACTGTTTACACCTCTCTAAATTTTGATTTTCACAGTGAGAATGAAACTTACCCAGATGACTCCTGTCTTTCACTTTGCTATGATTTACTCCTTGTCTCTCCTTTAGTCCTAGAACTACAGTGTAACCTCCAACTTCCTCTATGACTTCTGATGAGTTCATTTTCTGAGGATGCTGGATGCAACATACTTTCATATATCTAGAAGTCCTTTAAAGGTCTCATTCAACAAAAACACTTCTAGGATATTCTGCTGGTGCCCTAACCAAAAATAAATACCAGTAAAAAATCAGAGAATCATAAAATGTTTTGGATTGAATAGGACCCAATTTATTGCCTCACCTTTTTCCTCTCCCAAAATGTCTTCTTCATCTCTGACCAAATGAAAATTGAATGAACTAGGAGAGGAGAATGTGAGAGGTCTGGATTAATATACAAAGTTTTGTAATTCACTTTACCAAGTTGCCTCATCAGCTTAGTTTTTTGTTCATTCAGGTTGTCTTTGTATCCCCAAGGAGTGCTTGACACCATTATCTGTAGCCTGTCACTAAATAGGAATTGAGTAGAGAATTACATACAAACTTTGCTATAAAACACTAATTCCTTAATCAAATTAATTTCTTATAAAATGTTTTCCTTAAAATATTCACCAATGCTCCACAAATGTAATGTAATGATGCTTTAAAAATACTTTCATGGAGCGCTACTATTTTTATCCTAAGCAATAACAGAAGATTTAGTTTAAGGAGTCAACTGTCCATTAATTTTGGGTTCCAGAATGAGGAATAAGATTTAGATCCCAGTTTCACAGAACATTTACTATTTCGTATCACTTTGCATACTTTTTGCCATGTAACCTATGACCTTAAAATCAGAAACAGCTATGTTTGTGAGACCAAACAATTCTACAAATGTGAAAGCTATCAAGTAGATTACAAGAAAAATTAATTTTTACAGCAGCCATCTGTAAAAAGTTGAAGAGAGTTCTCTAGCCACATATAGGCATTCTGGTAGGAGGCAATTTTCCAAATGGACTTCTAAGTGCCTTATCAATAAAATAGTCTTTTTCTTCCTTGAAACTCTTGCCTCTTTCTTACATGCCTTTAAGTTTCTTCAGCAAGTTCATTTTCTTGCCTCATTTCTACGTGTAAAAGAAACACTTTTTAAGTGGAATTCAGTGTTTTCACTAAGAGCCAAGCACAGTCTTGGGGTAGTGGGAAGGCAGAATAGGGAGCTATAAATAGGCTGACACTGGCCTCACACCTTTTGCTCCCACTAGGAAAGAAACCAAATGTGTGAGCCAAACAGGAGCCACATTTCACTCCAAAGAGATCCCATAGACAGGCAACTGAAATACCAGATATCCAAAAGGCCTGCCACGACATCAAAGTTGTCTACATTGCCCAGTATAATTGTATTTAGTGCACAAACTCTACTTCTTCCTGATTTCCCGTTGCTCTATTTACCAGTAGTCAGAGGACATCTTGTTCCAGTCAAGATTCCTGGTATGCAAAACAATAGATTTTTTTCCTTAACTTCTTTCTTGGAAAGAATTGTACCTTTTGCAAATGAAATTTTCCCAAAACACGAAACCTAGGACAGCTGTCTGGCATAAGAAACTTCTCTTCATCCTGAACAGTTTAAATCTAACAATATAATAAGCAAGAGTTTTATTGTGGAGATTGTTTGTCAGTCGTAAGTATAGACATTATTTGCTGCATAACCAATAATAACAGGTTAATTATAAAGGCTGCTGAAGAAAAAATTGCACATGTAAAAACATTGCTTGCTCCAAGAACTGTGAAACAGTCTCTTAGATATAAATGTAGTCAAAAATAGCTTATAAATGACAGCATCAGATTGCAAACTTAGACCTCCTTCAGGAGACTTGGAGGGATCTAGCTTATGATATAAATAATCAAATGCCATTTCATCAAGGAAACATCATCAATACTTCCAGAAATTCACCCAGTGTTTACCTCTTAGAAATTCTGCCCTACTTCCTGCATAAAACAGCATGTCTTCATGGATGTTTTAATACGTTGCACTGATATAACAGATTAAGTAAATGTAAAGTGCCTGTGTCAGTCAGTGAGGTGAATGAATGTATTATTTAAAAGTAGATCATGAGTTGCACATGACTTTCAGATTATATGTGAAAGGTAAGGATGCTATTTCTTCCTTGTCCTCAGGAAAGAATCAGGTTATAAAACTAAAATTAAAGGTGTGAACACAGGCAATAGCAGTAATGCTAATTTGTTTTATTATACACACATCTATGAACACTGCTTACACTTCATGCAAAGAAGTTTGACATGATCACATGGTATGGTCAGAGAAAGTTTTATGAGGGCTTCTGAATGCGGAATTGCATCATTCTGGAAACATATTTACAGTTTATGGAATTACACCTGCTTTTATTTAGAACCTAAAGAGCATACGTGAAAAAGAGATTTAGGGAAACAAGGCAGATCAGTGCTACCTCGTAACAAGTAAGGATCCTGTTTCATGGGTCTGAAGTCAATGTCAGAGGAAGCTCACTGCTTCAAATTCATTCTGCTGGTTAGAGTGAAAAGCTTACTTGAAATAGGAAAGAATTTGCTTTAATAACTGACAAAGTCAGCTGTGGTCAGCATTGAAACTTTCACACTCAAAGGCCCAGCCTTTAAGAGGACAGAGGGACAGTGTGCTACCCTAGCACAACTTGCCAGTTCAGCAGATCCCTCATTCCAGTCAGAGTCTACACTTAAAATCCAGGAGAATAGACACAATTGTGCTCAGTGTTACCACTGAGCCAGCTGAACAGCTGGTAGAATGCACCTACATTACAGTCAGACACCCAGAAAAATGAGTCATGCAGTTTTCTTCCAATATGAAAGAAAGATGCAGCTTCTTCCTTTTCTTACTGAAGGAGAGACTGAGAGGATTCAGGCTCTGTGTCAGAATTTGACAAAGCACTGCTGCAACCTGTGAGCCTTTTTCCTTTTATGAAAGGCCTATCACAGATCTGCGAAAGAATGGCAAAAATGGTATATTTTGTCATACCAAGATACCAAAAGTATCTCTGTAAAGCATGGATTAGCACTGGAAAGAAGTGCCAAGTGATATAATTCTGCAAGTGATATAATTCTAACAAAATAACGCTGCTCCTAGGCTAATCAGTTAGTGCAGAGTTAGCTTGTTCATCCCTGCACATATCCCATTTTAAAACTGAGGAAAATAGTGACTGGGAGATGACACGGCAAGGATGGAATGCAATCCTGAGGAGAGTAGCTATAATGATACAGGCTGGGTCATGTACATTGGAATAGACACGGATGTATATATTTGTGGGCCAAAGCACTCCTGGCAAGCTTTTTAGCAGAGATAACTGATGAATGAATTTCCTGGTCCCCTGCAGTTTGTGGGTAGCAATGACTCATTCACTCCCAGTTCTGAATTGTGAATAAACCCAGTTCTTTAGGGAATAAACAATTTTATGATTTTTTTTTTTTTTTTTTAGGAACTACCCAGGCAGTCTTCTCTGAATAAACTACTCTTTTTTCAAGTGGAAGAAGAAAAAATATTGCTGCTTGCAATCTTCTTAAACACCTGCTCCCTTGCCCACTCTATACCACTAATGGCAGCACTGTCAACTGAGCAGTGTAAAAATCATGGTTTCTGCCTTCAAATCCTGAGATTAGTTTATGTATCATTATATTTCTTTTTAAAGTTTTGTAGTCAAATTACTTTGCCTTCCAGGATCTGAGCCATTAGTGCAGCTGAATGAGTAACAGTTTCTGAGTATTCTAATAGCATTTTCTGAATAATTTCATAACAGGTTGTGAAATAGCCAGCTTGCTGATGAATTCAGTGTGTTTGAAAAATGAGGCAACTTCTCCAGAGAACCCAATAGCTGTTTCACCACATAGTGCTTTGGTGCCGGAAAATAAAAGGTGAACTGGAACCCAGAGTCATCTTAGTAGATTAGTGCTTTATTGTCTATCACTTTTATGAAACAACATTTTTTGAAGTCAGATATCATAAATCATTATTGATTTTCTCAGAGAAAATTTTGCTCAGGCCTTTGTCCATGACCTCCAAATACATTGGAGATGAGAACAGAAAGCACATATTTTCCAGGACTGAAAACTCAACAGCAGGAAGGAACTATGGTGTTACAGCCACAGAAGCTGTCCTGTTTGGTAGTGTGAATACTATCTAAGCATGGACTGCAGGATAAAGACTTCTATTACTCTATACCAATTATATTCGTTATTTAAATTAAATATAAATATATTGTATAGACAATAAATATATTTCAGTAACATAGTGGTCTGCTTAATTAAGGTAAGTTATATTCCCCTGCAAAAACCCTCTTAAATGTAGATAGAAGGGATTCACACAGAAGTCACTCTGGCTTCTAACACACATCCAGGGAACCTTAGTTTTCCTGTAGAAAGAGCATTTCTGTGGTTAACTAGGAAAAGGGAAGAAATGTTTTACTTGTATTGTGCAATTCTACCAAATGTAAATTCATAAATACAATAGGATGCAGTTTTCAGGAGTGGTGCAGAGTGTATGACAAGATCCCTTTTCAGTGACTAAACTGCTCAATAAATAATCCTGCAAAAGGGAAGGAATTTATTGTTTTTAAAGGTGAGGTGCATGAAAGCTTCTATTGTACTTGATTTCCTCCACCTCTTTTTTTTTCACCTCGTGGAGTTAGAGAGTGGAAAAATATAATTAATAGTTTGGGATTTCTGAAGCCCTGACAAAAAAAAAAAAAGAAAAAAAAAAAAAATCTTGCACAAACTGGCTTGTCTCTATCCACAAAAATTAAATTTCAGAGGAACCTAAAGGAAGATTTAAACCTTTTATTATGGGAAACAATAAGCATTATTGAAATGTCTGTCTTGACACAAATAAATGATCTAATATATCACTTGGTTAGGAATGGATGATTGCACTCCTTCAGAACCTGATAAGCTCTTCCCAAATTCAGCTCTTCTTAAGAGGGTACAGAAAATGCTTTTATAAAACAGCTAATAAAAAGTGAAAGGAAATACTTTTTAGATAGCACCTACAATTAACCTAGGGAAATCATTGTCAAAGAACGTTATTGAAGTCAATTGATTATTGGATCTTTAACAAGACCAGATTTGAATAAGAACAATGAGAATCTCAGCACCTCATTAAACTAAGGAAAAATGTGGTAAAATTGTGCACCCTCAAGTGGCGCAGAAGCCAGTAACAAATTGATCATGGTTAAGAAACTTCTTAGGCAGAGTAACTCATAATCATCCATTGAAGAACTTTGATATCCTTCAGTATATCTTATCCTACCAGAAATACAGTCAGAAATACTGTAAACCACTGAAGACTCTGGTACAGCATAGTATTTGATATTCCATATTCACTAAAATTCCCTTCTGCAGTCAAAAACAGTTTGATGAGTGATGTGTTGTGCTGGGCTTGAAGGGCAAGAAAGATGGCCATTTTGGCTCACCGCATGAACTGAGTGAATGTGAGTGAGTTGGTTTATGCAGGGTGAGTGTTGAATAGAGGTCTACAACTCTGCCAGAGCCCTTCTTCCTCCTAGATTAAAGACCACACCTGCAGAGCACCATGAAGTCAACTAAGGATGATCAGTCATGACTTAGTTTTGTCTTGGCTTAAGTCTAAGTCCTTCCATGTGTACATAGTAACTTCAATGGGAATACTGCCCTTACTCCTACTTTGCATTCTCAATGATAATATATATATGAATTTGGAAGGACTATATATTACCCTTGTGAATTTCAATTAGGTCTTCAAGAAATACTCACTACATGCCTTGTTTTCATGTTTTTTGATGTTAATAAGTCTAACAATAATTTATAACTCAAATTTCTGTATGGAAAGAAACCTGGAAATATATGAATGTAGAACTGGGGCATCATTTCCACATGTGATGAAGTTTTATGGAAGAAGAAATAGTTGGTGCTGATTTACTCTTCTAAAATATAAATGTTGCGATTAGCACTGGAATTACTTCTTACAGTTCCAAAATAATTAAATATGAGGAAGAAATATTCACTGATTGCATAATGAATCCATCCAACAGGGCACAATAGACAGAGTCTTATTAAAACCTGGATCATTACCCTTCTTTTCCTGCAATTAAGGACTCCACAGGATGTGGGTGTTCCATTGATATCAGTCAGTCTAATAACATTTTAATTATTTTTAAAAGTCAGATAAGATGCAGAATCTGAAATAAAAGTAGCTCAGTATTGTCACACAGACACATCGGCTTACCTTCTCCCTGCTTGCATATCTTGCACATGATTTCAGAAAATATGCGAGCAGTACCGCATGCTCTAATGCTATCTTACTGAGAAGTAACCTCATGTCTGTCATGTCATTTGTTTCCTTTAACTATTCCTCAGGGATTAGTTTGACTAGCCTATTGCTTCATGTTTGGATAATGTAGCTAATCCCTTCCAGTTTCATTATTCTAATCACTTGCAAGCTGGCTCCCTTTTGCTGTATTATATGGCAGCCAGACAGCTCTTCTCTCCTTTGTAAAGTGGCATGCACTGAAGATGCAGAACACCTTTTTTGTAGCCTCTATTTAAAAGCCAGGTTTGGCAGCTGGTTTAGTGTATGTTTCAAAACTACGTAGACATAAGGGCCTTTGGGAGATGATGCTTTGCATCAGGCTGTCTTTTTAGATCAGTGCAGACTTTTTAGATTTTCACTTCCAATTGCATTCTATTCATAATTTCTGTGTTTAATTGCTAACCATAAATGTACACACCACTAAAATGTCTGAAAACTTTGAAAGGTTTGATTTTAAAGTGTCCCTCTGGTGATATAAGATACTTTGAGAGAAAAGGATACGTTGGTAATGCTTGCACTCCAAACACACCTCTATGATTTCCATGTCATGTTTGGATAGTAAAAACAGTTGTTTTTTACAACAAGTAAATTTTTTTTACCAGTAAAAATATTTGTGCTGTCCTCAGTATTTCAAATTCACTGTAACTTTAAACATATTCTTCTACTTTGTGCATAAACACAAAAAATCATCATAAATGGCCAGAGAGAACAAATTTAGAGACCAGTACAATGAGCATGAAAAATGCCTTAAAATGTGAAGCAAGAGCCAGAAAAGGAACAAAACAGTTTTTCATTTCTTTAAGGAAGGTAAAAATTGAATTTCTGGAGGGGGCAGTCCCATTTTACTACCATGACCACTGCAAGAATTTACCATAAAGAGACAAAAACACTTACCTTTTCACTATTTTCAACTTAAGTGAAACATTTCTCAGCTTCAGTTACTCCGTCTGTAAAACTGAAGCAATCATTCATACTTACCTGGTTGTTCTCATTGAAGGCATGTAAAATTCTATGTTCATCACAAGCTAAATTCTACTCCCTATACCCATTATAAATATGAGAAAACTGAGGTGTAAAGAGGTGAATTGCCAGCCCTGAAAATTTTCTCTCAATTGCTCTGACCTAAACTGAACTTCTGATACCATCTTGAACATACACCTGAAAAGAAGAATTCCAGGGTTTTCTTTCATGCTGTCTACTGAAAGCATGTCAATCTTTTTCTCTTTTGGACAGAATTCAAAATCATGGATTTATCTGATGCAATAAGTCAGTGGAATGAATTTAAAGATCAGCTTTATCCACCTCCCATTCCTCCTGATGTTTTTCCAAACGGCTAGATTTCTTCAGAAAACATCCTGAGTACATTTATTTGACTTCACCTCCAAATTACCTATTGCATCTCTCCAAATATGCACTTTTCAAATGATCAGTTCCATCAGTCACAGAAACTTTCTGTTCTCTCTGTCTTTTGTCAATGGAAAATGCTCTCTTTTAAACAAAATATAAAAAACCCCAACTTCGTCCACAATTGAATGTTGGCAAAATCTTTTAAGCACTAAGACTGGCTTTTGGATTTACAAGTGTAAGAGAAAATTTGATTATTTTCTTTAACTGAATTCTTTAGGGATTTTTGCCTTCTGTTTTGTACAAGGACAGCCATTTGTACATTGACCGAGTGTAGCACAATCTGCCTGGTCCTAAAGTATTCTATTTCAGACCAAAACTTGGTGAGATGTTTTGGAAAAAACTCACGTAAATATCTATCAATGACTCTGAACATTGCATTTCAACTATGGACTTGTCCTCTAGCCTAATAAACAATAAATGATGAGATGCTTGTATTAAATATTCATGTGATTTAAATAAAATACAGCAGGGACATGGCAAAGAAAAGGGGTGAAGTAGGCTGTGTATTGGTCCTCATTTCAAACTGCAATAATTAGGTGAAAATTAGATTAGTGATTCCATCTCAGCCTCCATCTAAATCCATTGCCAGTCATGCATGTTATATGATGTCACTTTTTGCCAGCATGATCTGTAATCTGGAAAACAGCTAAATTTCTCATTGTATACATACGCATCAACTCCTATACATCAACTAAGCATCACAGAAATTAGAACTCCAGTGCCAGACTCTGGCAAGAGGATGAACAGGTTGGGGAAAAAAAAAAGGCTTGCTTGAGGCTAGAGTTAAGATTAATTTAAAATTCTAGATGGATCTGTATTTTTCTCAGCTGATTCAAACTACACTGATAGCTTGCTATTTGATTGATAATTATATTGACCTTAATGTTGTTTCAGAAAGAAAAAGAGTTAGGATAATAGACAATCTCCTTAAATCCAAATTGCCGTATACACTCTTTTTACGTAGTCATAAATATACTACAGGTTGAATTTTCCTGAGGAACAACCTTGCTATTTTCTGGTTTGCTTGCTAAATCTAGGTCAAGAATGAAAGGTTTAAGTGACTGAGAAAAAACAGCAGTTGATTTTCAAGCAGTTAATCAAAATACAGGTAATTATTTATATTGCACTCTCAGGGAAGGAAATAAATAAAATGAGATGCAAACTACCTGATAAGGGTTTGTTAAAACTTTTCTTCATCTGTCTAAACTGATACGAGGAAAAGTATTCAGTACTTAAGAGTTTGCAACAGGTTTGGTTATTTGGTATAATTGATAAGGAAGATGCACTTGAAACTTCTCTTGTTTTCAATATTTATTCAACAAAATACATAACTGTTATTGTGCTCTTAAATTGGTATAAATGAAAACATAACCCTATGTGTTCATTTTTTCCCACTGTCTTGGGATTTAAAAGGTCCATTGTAACAAGCAGAGACCTTTTGTAACACCAATTCCATTTACATTATTGTGAAAATGGTGTGCTTTTACTCTTAATTGTTTCTGCACATACAGAGTCCTTGTACATCTCCAGTAAAAAAAGAAATTAAACATGGTTTTACCTTGAATTTGCAGAGTTAACCTGGCAGAGAGCTGGTGCTAACATTTCTTGATGCATTATAGTATTCACACATGGACAAAAAGCTTTTGCAGAGCACATAGATACAGTCTAGGAAGGAAGGAAGGAAGGAATGGAAGGAATGAAGGAAGGAAGGAAAGTTTGCTTTCATTTAAGGCATAATATCTGTATGTGTTGTGAAGATATCAGTGACTTTATGCAGTGCTTCTCTCTTATCTGCGTAAAATCAGTTAAAGATAATGAAGGCTACAACTTGAACGGTCTGTGGAAGATTTGTGTCTTTGATGTAGTCTTCAATGTAAGATTTATGGATGATTTTCTTGGCCTTTTGGTTTGCTAAATTGAGCTTAGATTGCTTATTATTCCTTTACAAGCACCTACTACTCTTGACTTGGATTAAAACATCATGCTAGAGAAATCTGGCTGTTTTCTCTCTCTACTTTTGATGGTCCTGGCTGATCAACCAAGGGATTTTAAATAGTTTGGTGGTTCTGGACTGAAACAACCTTGTCAGCATTAAGGAAAGGAATCCAGAATGCCTATGTTATTTCAGCTATGGAGAAAATGACACTGACATTGGAAGGCCATTTCTATTTTTAAAAATGCCATTTTATATTTCATTTGTTGTTGTGTGCCCTGTTTGACTATTTACATGCAGGTTTTTAAACCTTGCTTTAGCTTTATCAATGTTGTGTAAAAAGATTATGAAGATGAAAATAATATACACTACATTTGATAGATTTTCTTTCACCAGCCAGTTTATATGTTTTCTTACACTGTGTCATATACTAAACTAGAAGGAACCAAGAATTCTGGGTAAATATTTAGGATAAAAAGATTATTTAGTTTGTCTATTTGTTAATGCTAGCTACAGTTTAAGAATACTGAGGAAAAAAAAACACCCCAAAACATAATGAATTCTTTGTTACAGCTACAGTGGATTTTTTTCTAAGATCAATTAAAAAGAATTCTTACCTTGAAGCAATAATCCAGTTTTCTTTGTATAATAATCTTGGAAAGATTTAAATTAAAATAATCCATAACTTGAATTAGATTATTCACAACTCAAACCACAACTGTATCTCATCACCTCCATCATATGGATGTGTTTTTCCTGTTAAAAGTAAGAAGGAAAATACATTAAAGATAAACTTTTAACCCAAGTAAGGATGGAAGAGAATCTGACAGCAACTGCCCTCGCTGCTATTTGCCAACTGATTTTATTTAAATCCAAATTCTTCAGCAATTGAGGGCTGGCAGTGAAAACTCCTTTGATTTGGTCGCATTCATGATTTTGCTGTTTGGAATAAAGTTAGATGTATGGCACCACCTATTTGTGTTTGATCGCTGGATATGGCATACACTGAAGTAGCAAGGATTCCTCTGGAATGTAAATCTTTGACTAAAACTGAAAGCTGCCACAGAGATGTTAAATTTTAATTTGCTTGATGGGAGGGGAAGGATGACCAAGTAACAAAAACTCAGTCCAACTAGCTCTGATAAGAACTAGCTCTCATGTTTAGAATCAGAGATCATAGGATATCTTGAGTTGGAAGGGACCTACAAGAATCACGAAGTCTAACTCCTGACCCTGCACAGGATGCCTCAAGAGTCACACCATATCTACCTCATTGGATAATGAAGGCATTATCCAAATCCTTCTTGAACTCTGCAAGGTTTGGTGCTGTCTGTTTCCCGAGGAGCCTGTTCCACTGTCCAAAGACCCTCTACATGAAAAATTTTTTTCAATATTCAAGTTAAACCTCCACTGGCACAACTTCAGGCCTTTCCCTTGGCTCCTGTCACTGTTCACCACAGAGAATGGATCAGTGCCTGTCCCTCTGCTGTCTGCTGTGAGGAAGCTGAGGTCCACAATGAGGTCTCTCTACAGTCAACCTTCTCCAGGTTGAACAAACCAAGTGACCTCAGACACTCCTCATAAGGCTTCCACTCAAGCACACTTGTGACAATCTTTTGGATACTTCCTGGAAGTTTTATATCCTTATTATATTGCGATACCCAAGAATTCAGGGTGAGGCTCTCCCAGTGTAGAGCAGAGCAGGGCAATGCCCTCCCTTGCCCCGCTGGGGCAAGGGAGGGCAGGCTCTGCCTGATTCCCCCCAGGACAGGGTTGGCCTTCCTGGTGCCAGGGCACTGCTGACTCAAATTCAGCTTGCCATCAACCAGGACCACCAGAGTCTCTTTCCACAGCACTGCTCTCCAGCCTCTCATTCCCCAGTCTGCACGTCCATCCAGGGTTGCCCTGTCTAACGTGCAAATTACAGTGTTTGCTCTTGTTAAAATGCACGATTGGTGAAACACAAAAAAATACAGTTAGCTGTAAGTTCATGAATAATTCTGCAAAAATCTTTTTTTTTTTCTGAGCAATATGATGCAAATAAATGCATACTTGTTAAATCCTGTAATTTTCTTTTTCTATGATACAAACATTTGAACTGTGGGTGTTGTTTTCAATTGCATTTCTAAAACTTTTTGAAATATTAGGAATTTTTCCATTTTCCATTACTCAAAGCCAGCTAGTGTTTTTTAAACATAAAATCTACTGAAACTCTAGCTTAGAGATTAGGAAAAAAGTAAAAAATAGTCCTCAATACATGATCTGATTTTTAGAAAGGTTATAAGTGTCTGAAACGATAGTAAATATTTCAAGTTACTCATCCTCATTTTTACAATATTGAAAATACTCTTCCACAAGAAACAACCATAAGAAGATTCAAGAATTTTGGGACTAATTCTGGCCAAAAGATGTGAAATGTCTTCTGCAGAAACTAGCTCTTCTTAAATTTATGCACAGAAGCTATCACCAGCTTCTTTTTCACATGGATTATTTTTGTGTTAGCATGTTACAAATAATTACACTCAATATTTGCTACAAAATCCACTTTGGATTTGAAATGAGTCTTAATGTACACTGTTGCAGTAAAAAAATTTACACTGCTATAGCTATTTTGGGTAGGAGATGGAGGATAATAGACAACTAAATTAGACTATAGGCCTATCTGTTCTATAAATGAAGTTAGATAAAATTAATTCTTCTATTTCCATTGTTCTCCCACCTCCCATTATTCTGCAGTCACAGATTATTTTATATGCTGTTTTCAATTTCTTCTTATAGCAATGTTCTCTGTGCATATAGTGTTCTCCTTTGTTATGGTAATTTTAAATTATATCTCAGAAAGGATGTGGACAGTGGATTGGTAGAATCTAAAAATTCCAATCAGGGAATAGAATGAAATCATCTTCTTTATTGCAACCCAAGTGATTGTGCTGCATCACCAATTTTTAATGAGAACAGTAAGGAATAATATCAGTTAGTATTGAACAAATCTCACTCAGCAATTTTTGTCCATCACAAAAGCTCTTAACTTCAAAAAATATAACTTAGGAAAAGAGAAGCATGACACAGTCTTTATACATATATGTACATGAAAAAATGTAACATAAGATAATGAACACAAAAAGATTTTTCATTCCTGTTCCAAATATCTAAGAAGGCTTCTGAAGCCAGTTGTCATATTAAAAAAAATCAGCACTTATTAAAAATTAACCATCAAAAACTTTAAATATTAATTATAACTTATTTCTGCCTTGTAAATAAGATATCAACACTTTTTCTCTAACTAGACAGTTTACAGTAGACTGTATCCTTTAAAATCTCAGGCCAGTATTGAAGGTTTTCTATGAAGCATGTAAGTGCTTGAACATTTGTAAGACATATATTAACAGCATTTCAATGGTCTACAGACAGTCCCATTATTATACATATGCAAAAAGTAGTCTGATGGGACTGCCAGTCTGTTTGCTATATTTAACAATTAGTTTAATACACAGGCTCCTTAAGGAAAAAAGACAGAAGGGCTGCCAGTTTTCTGTATGGTTGGTAGATCACTCATAGCCTCAGGTTAATGAACTGTGGGTTTTTTCTCTGACCCCTTCCTGAAATGTTTGGAACAGTGTTTGAAGTGTGGTTCTAGGGCTGCTATCATCCATCCTAATTTCAAATTTTTATTAGGCAAAAGGTATCCTAATCAAAATGTAAAACATATGAAAACAGTCTGGTAGGAGTAGAGTGATAATGATGGTATTCACTGGCAGTATGACAACAAATAAAACAAGTGGGGCAACAGTGAAAACACAGATATGTTTTTGGAATGGTTTTCCAAAAGACCTCAGCACCAAACACAGTTTAACTGCCTAATGAAAATTACTGCATTTTTATAAGTCAGCAGCATCACCAAAAATTTTATTCAAATATGTTAAAGGGAAGAGAGTTTTGAATTTTGACCTTATTTATGGGAATCACTTTTCCAAGCCTGACTGAGATAATACCCATACTAGATTTACAGGGCTTTCATAAAATAAATATATAAATAAAACAGCCTCAGATTTTGTTTCTGGTATAAACAAAGACTAGTAATTCACAGGAACATGTTTATCTTGGCCCTGAGTCAGCATGGAAGCAAGTTTGGGCAACACAATAGTGATACCAGTTGAGGCTGATGGGGTGTCTTTGCCATTTATATGTGCACATCCCTAAGAACTTGCAGCTGTTGGATTTATCAAGAAAATAAGAAGCATTTCTTCATCACATGGGGAGATTGGGGGGTGAAAGTGAGGTAGTAACATATAGAGGTAAGCCAGAGAAAGAGAAGGACAAGTGAAGAAGACTTTGAGGTAGGCTTTGCGCACTTTGACAGTGTTTAAAAATAAAGATCAAAGAGAGAGGGTAAGTGAGAACTGCTTAGGGAAACCTGGCCAAAAAAAATATGGTGCTGCCCAATCAAAATTGAATGGTTGTATAACTTCCTGGAAAAATATCTTTATATTCAGTATTTTTTGAGAGATGCTGATTACTGTTTAAATTGAAATTCTTTACAATAAATTCCAGACTGATTAATGCTAATGTGAAGTATGCTTCAAAACAGTGATGTCTGGGGATTTGGGTTTTTTTTAATGAAAAATATCTATTGGACATATATGACTAGTATTCTGCCTGATATTATTCCTTGATCAGTAAAGAAAGTATTCAATACTTAGTATGATTACCATGACAGACTGTCAAAATCAGTAATCATAATTTAATGAGAAACATGAGCAGAATAGTTGAGGATTCTCCTAGTCCTAAAGTTCCTTTTTCCATCTGACCTTCTTCCACCCTGTTCCATCCCTGCAGCCTTATTCTAATCCTCTGTCTCTCCTTTTCCTTTTTCTCCAGCCTCCTCCTAATTTTCCTGGTTTTTTGCTCTGTTTCTCCCACCATTCAGATGAGGTCTGCTAAGGTGGTTACCATTTTACTTCTACATCTGCTCTAAAAGGGATTTCATTTTAACTTAGAGAAAACGCTGGCCATCGGCTTACAATTCATTTGCCACAAAGTTTCTAAGAGCCTGGAAAACTGAAATACAGCTTTTGATGCACTGAGAAGATTGTGATTGACTCCTAGTCCTCCACTCACAGCCTTAGAATGGACTGTAGATAAATGCAGTTCAGCTTGTTTTGTTCCTGAAATAAGTTTCTACAATGGCACTTGCACCCTGGGACACTTGTTCCCTGGAGGACAGCCTCACTTTACTGAACTACTCTCAGTTCACCAGGCAGTGGCTCAGTTGTGTCAATTCTGCCTGCATCTGCAATATTTTCAAAGGGTCTGAAGCCTGAACTACTTTAGGAGGCTTGAAGGGAGCAACCCCTGCACTTGGCTATCATATTGCACTAGTGACACATGACACTCTTTGTGTACCTGCCGAGTTCAATATTGTGAAAACTGACACTCTTATTCTTGAAATGGGCCTTTTGACTGCTTTAAACCTCTAAGTTGTTAATGGATGTGTTTCTTCCCCAACAGAACTGAATAAACCTCCTTGTTTAACCTCTGTCTCCATTGCAACAGGCTGTGCTGAGTCCGACACTGGGCTGTGCTCCGGCACTGGTGCATCAGAAAAGAAGTGATTCCCATACAGCGGGAACTTAGATGTTTGACTTTGTCTGGGGAAAAAAGCTGTCCTAGGAGCTACAAAAGCAGGAAAAGAATGGCTTCATAGAATACACTGCCTCCCAGAGCAGGAGTTTCAAATTCTTGCCAACAAGGAAAAAAGAGACAGTTTTATGCATCTGAACTTATGCAAGCTGAATAAGATGATTTTGAGGGACACAAACTCCCACAGACAGGAAGACATTAAATGCCAGTGATATGCAAAATATTTTATCAAAGGCTTTCTAAGTAGCAGAGGTGCTATCTTGAATTAAACCAGTGGTCTCTTTATTTCATTTCCAATTCCCCCAGTTTACTACAGCCAGTAGTAGATGCCAGTATTCTGCCAAATACCAGAGAGGTATTCTAGAAGCACATTGTAAAATATCTGGGTAAAATGGCTTATAGAGAAAATATTTTTTCAGCTTCCCTTTTTGTCAGAGGTTAGCTTATTCTGCATCAAGGTATTTGTTAAGATTTTTAATAATGTAATTTGAATATTCTTACTACCTGATGCATGGGACAAATTCTGCAGAGCCTTCATGTTTCAATTACATACTTTATAAAATTCACCAACAGGAAGACAGAGGCACTTTCACACCAAAACCTCTGGATTTATGTTTTTATTTAATGCTGCCAAGAGAATGATGTTACT
Organism: Cettia cetti; assembly: GCA_013401135.1. Classification (NCBI taxonomy): domain Eukaryota; kingdom Metazoa; phylum Chordata; class Aves; order Passeriformes; family Sylviidae; genus Cettia; species Cettia cetti. The sequence continues at coordinate 16,498 of VZUI01047910.1, read as the reverse complement.
GATTTTGCAGAGCTATTTTGGAGTCTGACACTTTCTGCATAGTTTTATTCTGTTTAAGAATACATCAGTAGATTTTGAAGAGAATTTCTGCATTGTATTGTACACATGAAGTTGGAAACTGATTTTTTTTTATGCAGCAATTTAACAGAATAAAATTGTTTTAAGATGCCTGATCTCAAAGAAAAGCATAAAATCCTTTCCTAGGCCACATACTAATATCCAATCAAATATCTGTGGCTTCTGTGGTCCCATCTGTGATTTTTTCAATCAAAGATTTACCTTTCAAGTTTATACCAAACTTTCAAAAAATATGCAAATGCTGCGTGTTGTTTTCACTTGTGACCTTTCAGTGCCAGACTAATAATAAGTGTTCTTATTGTAAGATAACTAATTCCCAATAACTGGAAATAATATATTCATTTAATGTTTAACATTGTAATTGTGGTACGAATTATGTGAGACAGTTAGTTTGACTAAATTTGTCAAAAAACCCTGAAGATATCTCTGAATCTACAATACAACAAGTGATCCATTGAGCCAATGTTTTGGTTTGTTTATCAAACAAGTTAACTGAGGTTAAACAGTTTTTTAATGCTGTATAGGAGTCATTATTACCTTCTATCAAAGTTGGTGAGTATATGCAAGTCCATGGTAATATTCTTAATTGCCAGAGATATTTTCCTCTAGTTCAGGGCAGTCATTGCTTTTGCTCCTGCACCTTGAAAGGACAGTCTACTGCATGCCTGGCATTCCCATGTGGAACTGGAAAACCTGAGATCATGGGGAGTAATAAAGGTGAGACCATGTCAGGCACCACCCCTGCAGTACCAGGTTTTAGTTTGTAAAACAGCCCAGTGTTTGGTAAAGGAGATGGGTGCTGTGGAAACTACCTGTGCTCACACTATGGAAAAGGCACCTCTAGATGTGCCTGGCACCAGGGCTTCTGAAGAGCTAAGTTCCTGGAGAGAAGACAAGCCCACCAGCCAGCCAACTAATCAAACACATGGAGGAAAAAGGAGCTCCTAATTTTCAAATCAACCTATGTCTTTTAGAATGCTTAAAGTGAAGTAGTAAAGGAAAAATGTTCTTCTGAACCCTCTCTAATTCATTTTACCAGTTCCCTGTTTTGCTGAACCTGAACAAAGTGATTGTGATGTCAAGATTAGAACTCAAGGTTTTGAGTTGTAATACCACCACCATAACACAGCCACAAATTATCTATGAAATTCTCTAGTTCTTTCTAACCATACCTCATACTAAGCAAAGTTTTATGTAACTGTGTGATTTATTTGCATTGAATTCTACAGCCTGATCCTTATTTCACCGCAGTAGATGACTACAGATATCCTTTACCCTTTCAAAATGGCCCTAGTAAACCATCCTTATTTTCTTACAGTAACCAATTAGCAAATAGCCTGAAGCAAACTTTATTTGCTGTCTTGCTTCCATAGCTGTAGTATAGTTCTTGTTAAAATTTTTTGCTCCAAAAGGAAATGTGAAGACTTGACTCTGAGATAGTCTTCATTCCACATCTGTAGCATTCAGCAAAATTTGTAGAGGAGGAAGCATTATGCATAGACACACTGATCCATGCATTACCCTCAGGCCAGTTGGAAAATGGGAGGTTTTAATCAGGCTTTGAAAAATTGTTTGTAAATGTCTAACTTAAAAGGAAAATAAAATATCCAAACAAAGCCTAGAAATCTTTTACCACAGCTATTTCACACAACTACCGTGTAAAATGACATGATCAGTTGTTTCGCAAAATACAGCAGTACTATACATGTAATACTGCACACTAACAGTGGGTTATGATAAAAAGACATAAAACATTCAGGACAAAAGAATATGCAAGAATGATAGGAAATAATACATAGCAACACAGAATTATCTGAGTATTTTGCAACCTGCCCCTCACTCACCCTTTCCACCTGGCCGATTGATTCAGCTAGTCTGATGCTGGTCTCCATTTCAGAGTGAGTTCTCATTTGTGTGAGACAGCTGGGGAGTGACTGCCTCACTGTGTCTCAAATGGCAGAGCTGCTTGGCCAAAGGGTCTCTTCAGATTCACCATCAGTGTAGAACATCATGGGGCCACAGAGTAGCAGGCCAGAGGCATGAGCCAGGTCCAAGGTCAGTCAGAGAAGTCCAGGAAGGTTGAGTCAGGAACAGGACTGAGGGACCCAGGCTGGGCTCAGATGGGATCTTGGGCTGTGGTCAGGAGTTTGGAAGGACCCACAGAGTCCAGGCAGGGCCAGATAGGGCTGCTGTTTGTCTCCAAAGCCTTGATGTTGCCTTGTTTTCCAGCCTTCAGCCTTGGAGTCAGAAATTTCATGTAAACAAAGTAAAGTTTATAGAATTTTTATCAAGTTTTTACATTCCTTTCTGTGAAAAAACAATTGATGGACACTTTCTAAGACCAGTGGAGTTGAAGAGGTTGAACCTCAGTCTTCCAGTCTGGTCTCCTTTTTGGAAATCTATATAAGCAGTAAAAAAAATTAAACTTCCTCTTTTCCCTCTTCGACTCCATGGTGATCACTGTGTCTCCCTCAGGACAGCATTGTGTCACACCTTGAAACTCTGCAAGAGTCACAGTCATAGCCCATTGCAGCTGAGAGCCAGTTCTAGCGGACAGTTTTAATTCCAGTTATGTCACTGTGTAAAATATTACCATTAAGCTGAGTGAATGAAATATAGTATGCATGTGTCAGAGAACATCCCTAGAAGTGTTCAAGGCCAGGCTGGATGAGGCTGTAAGCTGGAGACCATAAGTAGAGAAAGCAACAACCAGATAGTGAATCCCCCTAGATCTCCTACAGGAGGGTTGTAACATTCTGGAACAGCAACTACAAGCCACCTACAATGCTCTCACACAGCAGAGACAGCACAGTGTGGCTGTACTTAAGTGAAGGAATTGAAATCACAAGTGCCTAAAAGAGGTCTAGCTGGTCTAGTTTTTGGAGAACTATTCAGAGATAAAATTGGCTTTTGCAATTACAGATCTGAATTGCAATCTGGCTTTCATTAACTGTATTGACTAGATTTCCATGGCTTCTACAGGGAACTCATATGCATAACTCACAGGCCGACAGCACATCCAGGTTTCTACAAATATTTCCATGTGCATATGATAATTTTTCAGGACATGCCCCAAGTACATTATCATCTCCAAATTGGTAAACAGCAAATAATAGCTAAGAGGGAAGAACTGTTCTTTCTTCAGATTAGACTATTAATTGAAGGTGAATGCTTGAATCTGGCTCACCTTCAAAGATGAATATTTCTTGATCCCCTGAATCTGTGTGTTCCTTCTGAAACAGCACCTATAAAAACAGGGTGTGTTGCTAACAAGGGCTTTTTTTTTGAAGTATCTACCTGCATGTCCATTGAACAGTAAAAAAGTGAAGAAAACAGAGTTAACCTAAGTGCTTGGTATGCTGAGATTTTTTTCTTAAGTTTCTTTTAAAAAACAGAACCCTGGATTTTCTATGTGTGATGTGAGGGGCACCAGAAGGGGTGCAAGGTAAAAAAGTACATCTCCTCTAACTACCATGGACAGGTTTTTAGCACAGCAGCCTCTGGGAGAGAAATGTCTCTTCGTAACTTCTGTTGGCCGGGTCAAACTTTCCTTCTGGAGGTGAAGTGAGCAGCTTGCTTACACATCTGCCCACATCTGAGCATTGTAACTCTTATTTTCAAATAAACCTAAGTAACTTAGGAAAGGCTGTCCTGATTGATTGAATTTGTTTTGGACTGGCATTAGTCTGGCATAAGCTTTCCAGTCCAGGCACGGCAATCTGATTTGTGACTCAGTTCTATAAAACCCCAACAAAACAGCAACAACAAACAAATCAACAAATTACTATTTTGTATTTCAGGCAAGAAGTAGCAGTTGTTTAAATACACTTTATTCATGCTTAGCTCACTGACTTTTCTTACTCCTGTCAGATTTTTGGGAAAGTGATTTTAGTTTTCCCTGAAGTACTGAATACATGTAGTGAGGTTCTAGACTGCCCTGGAGAAAGGGGCTGCAATTATTATTCCCATGAGTGCTCCAAGAGCAAATTATAGCTGAATTATTTTTTGCAGGTGACAAAATGACATCTGTGCTCAGGCTCTTTTCCTCCCTCAGCACATGCATAAGATTCTGCAGGAAATTAAGTGATAGGTGAGATAGATTGAGTACAGGTAGCAAAATATTTTTTTTCTGACTTTAGCATTTTTTAAAAATTTTCCAAATTATGGCATTGTTCGAAAGTTACATATAGTTCCATTAACTTGGAGTTTCTCAATCTATGGAGTCACACAATTTTCCATTTCAAAACATCTGACTTGTATGTCAAATAGGAGTGATCAGATGTGAGTAGACATAATGGGAGTAGGAAAAATTTCCAGCTGTCATACTCTTATGTTTTTGGTCAGTTTTTGCATGGATTTTTAGGAACTTTGGACACTTTAACGTAGCATCTACAAAATGGATTTTTGTATGATGTTGAAAAGTGCTAACCATCCCCTCAGGAACATGCTCAAATTATTTGTGGCTAAATGTGTTTTCAGTATCTTATATTAATAAGCAGTTACAGACAGCTGCAACTTCTTCATAGTTACACAGAATATGAAGATTTTGATATTATCTCTTCATGCTCCCAGAACTCCTCTGTTTTCTATTATAGATGGGCACTCGGTAATGTATGGTTACTATCATTCAAATGACTTCTCCAAACACAAAATCAAAGTAAGATATCTAAAATTTCTGTCTCATAAGCACACTAGGAGACATTGTGACAGTGAAGCTTGATCAATTTATAATGTATCTCTATGCTTCATATTATTCTTTTTGTACCATTTTCACAAATAATCATTGCTTTACTTTGAGGTTTCTGCTGTAGCGACTCTTGGCTGTATCTTCTCTTCTTCTTTTTATAATGCCCAGCAAGACAATTCTAAATAGCGGCTATGACTTCTTTCCAATTGAACACTGCAGTCAGAAGTTCCTGGCTGTTTCTTTTTCTTAGAGATTCAATAACAAATGTATAAATGATAGAATATTAGAACCCTGAAACAACATTGATACAACGCTTCCACTTGCCTTGTCAGAAGTTGCTTTTGACCATCTTTCTAATTTGCACGGTGTTTAATTGCAAAATGTCCATTTGACTTTATTGATATGCTTTACCACTAGAGGCACCTTTTTTGGGTCAGGGACCGATTTCTTCCCAAAATCTTGTCTGGAGCCATTGATACAGGAACTCTTGCATGCAAGGATCTGCCTGTGGAGTTGATAAGTGAGCTGTTGATGAGCTACCTTTTCTTCACAAGTGCAATTTTTGCTTGAATGGTTGTTGATTACAAAGAATATCTTCCCCTTTATATCATTCAGATAAATGTCTTGTGCAAATAGCTCTTTAAAGCCAGGTTCAAAGTATTGTGTATTTAGCAAAAAGTTACATTTACCATATCGCCTTGCACAACACATTTTGCTGCTTCATCCAAATTCTTTTCTCTCCTTAAAGAGGCTTATACACTTTTCTCTTTTTAAATAAGTAACTGCAATAAAATCTATGAAAAATCACCTAGCACTGTTTTGTTGCTCAAGTAAGTATTAGATATTCATACTGAATACTCTGAAATAATTCTAGTCAACAAATTGTTACATCTTGAATTATAGTCTGGATTTTGGAAGTGAGGCAATGTTTGAACAAGGATAAAATATTTCAAGTTTCTTACAGAGGAATTTGTCAGCGTTTTACTTATTTGGAGACTTTAACAGATAAGCTTAGCAGTATTGAATTCTGAGTGCAAGTATTTCTGCATTTGTTCACTCAACATTCCTGTAGGTAATTGTTATTACATCTAACTGAGTGGGAGTAGATTTTTGTGACATCCATGTCTTATTAGAATGCTCTGAAAATATTTTGTGGATTTTTTTTTTTTTTAATGTAAACACCACTTGTAGTTAACACAGAAAGGCAACAAGTATTCCACCCAGTTAATTAAAACTGAAATAATAATAATCATAATCATCATTACCATCAGTGATATTCCTTCTCATCTTTAAAGAGCTTTTTACTTCAAAAACTGCATGGTCCTGGAAGGAAACATGAAGCCAAAGTCTTAATAGTACAAATCTGAAAAGAAATAGGAAACAGTGTAATAGTTTTCAATAATTCTGTGAGGGAAAAAATCTGTTTGGATTTGTATAATTCATTTGATTTTTCAATTATGTTTAACTGTTTTGATACAATTTTATTTTAATTCAGGAAGACTGAGTCACTGTTTATGTTTTGCAAAAACAGAAGCTGCTACCATTTGGAAGTATTTTGATTTTCTATCTTTTAACATGTTGAGCTTAACATCTACTTACCAGTGATTTATATTTTCTCAGAATTTTTCTACAAATAGCACAGATTCAACTAATATCTTTTTTGCAAGAATGAATCGAGATATACAATCAGTCATTGGCAAACTAAACAACATTGTCTGATGAAGTTCACGGGTTCAAATTAATCCCTGCACTTCAAGGTCTTCTCTGGATCATGTGTCTTCAGATTCTGGTTCTCCCCCTTCCTTCCTGCCCCCAGCACTACCCTGGCTGTTCTCTTCCCACATCTCAGTCTCTCATTTCAGCTCTTATATGTCATCTTGTCTCCAGCATGCTGTCTTCTGGCCTTCTTCCATGGCATCTAACCACTGGGAGCATTGTTTTGTTTGCTGAAGTAAAAGAGCTTGCTTTGAACCTTGCATTTGATCCCAGTCGATGATGATGTCTGAGTGTCACCTCTTAGCAGCGCCTTGAAAGATGGTTACCACGCTCAGCCCCTCCTTCTGTTCTTTGGTTTTGTTGTTTTTCATCTTGCACCACCCATTTTTTTGCCTCTGCTATGTCATCGCTGCACACTTTTTGTCAGAGATTCAAGAGATCTGTGTTCAGCATGCAGGGCTGCACAGTTTGGGGTTTTTTGCGAACTCAGATAACCCAGCAATAAAGCCACACATGTTTCTGTTGCACTTCTGCAGATACATAAGAGGGGGTCTTGAAAATGAGTTGTGAATTCACCTACAGACTGACTTTGTCTGAGTATATCTAAAGTGCCTTTTTGGCACTTTTACAAATATTTCTGCATCTTCTCTGTTTTGATTTATAATGCTGCAACCTTTTTGCTCATTTCAGTATGATGTTACTCTGTTAAGCTACCAAAGAAACCCGTGGCACTCAGTTCCTACTGGAAATTTCTCTTCCCCACAGGGAGTGAAAAAGTAATTTTGGCCAGTTGTGTGAAAGGGGTTTTGGGACGTGCTGGTTTATGTCAACAGTCCCATACTCCATACCCTTAACACAGGAGAGGGAAGCAAAATGAACACATCCAATTCTGAAAGAGGACTGGAACACACCAACATTCAGAAACACCTGTGACTAAAAACAGGGCAAGTATTCCATCTAGAGCTTGCCTTTTTGTACATGAAGATATTGGTGGCTTAAGTTATATCAGGTTAGTAGAACTGCAAAAAATCTGACCCCATAGCCAGCTGCAAATGATCTGTATCTTACAAAAATGAAGCTGTGCTATGTTGTTAATATATTATGTTAAAGTAACATAGGAGAGTTTATGATAAATTGTAGTACATCCATGGCCTTTGAATTCCAGATGTAGATTCTGTCTTTTACCGGTTGCAAGAAATCTTGGGATTTTGACCAAAACAACCACAGGAAAACACATCTCATTCATTTACAAATGAAATGCAAATTCACTTCTGTATTAGTATAAAAGTAGTACATGACAATAACCAGAGTCTTGTGTCAGCTAGAATTCAAATGAGGGATCCTTTTTTTCCACGACGCTGTTTTCAGTACAAAAGGACTAGGATATTTGAAATGTAAAATATGAGTCCTTAAAATCAAAAAGACAAAATTACTAATGCACAAATTTAAAAAGTTCCAACAATTAAAGAAAAACAAAGGGAATGCAAGTCACAATGAGAGAAAGAGAAAGAGGGTGAATGTGCAATGTCTTTTTTTGTTCCTATAAAGGAGAAAGAAGAAAATAAAAAAAACCCCTAGTAATTAGTATGAAAGGTATTTGTCTACTGGCATGTTCTTTATAATGTTTTATGTATGAAAATAGTTTGATAAATAAAATGCTATGGACTTTCATTCAAATTGGCATTATGTAGATTGCAGTGGTACCGAACGTCCAGCAGCAGGAAAGAAATAATGGTGAACAGAGATATCTTGGCATGAATTGCATGTATAGCCTTATTTTTCAGCAAGAAATTACTTAAGGTACCATGCAGCAAGCCAAACACCATAAGCAGGTATTGTGAAGAGTATTTAAAAAAATGTAGGAATGGGTTTATTATTTTCTGTGAAACAGTCGCTGTTTTTATAGGCAGGTTTATTTAGACTCTGCTGTGAAATACCTTAAAAGGTAACCCAGTATTTTGACTACAGCAGTAATTTATTACACCAGTTAATCTTGTAGAATTGCCCTCTGGATGTAATAATTTGTTATTCTTTTATTAGGCCTTCTTCTGCATACCATGTTTATCATAAAGATGTCACCAGTGTGATGCCTAGCAACCAGTACAATGTTCCGGAGGTGTTTGCATACATTTTCCTGAGGGAGAGACCTGCCTCGTCCCTGCTTGGGAGAGCTGTCAGTGTATTCTGATGTATGAGGGATAAAAGGAGTCCCTGCTGCAGTCTCCAATAAGCTGAAGTCACGGCCTGAAAGCACTGACTTGGGCATCACTATGCTGTGTTAGAAAATGTGTCAATTATCAGATGGACTGCCTAAGGGTATCGCCTGGGTCTAGGTCATAAAACCATCAGGACGAAGGGGGAAAAAATTGATGAGGAAGTAAGTTGAATTAATTGATAACTAGGAGAACTGTATGTGAAATGTATTCAGCATAATACAGACAGATATTTTCTCTCTTAAGCTTTCTTCCAGTGTAATCAATGAATACGGAAAGTATAAAATGCCTCCCAATTCTGGCTGAGCACCCCTTCATTCTGTACATGATGGTAATATTTTACTGACATTCTCATTATTTCAAAAAAATACCCCAAAAGTCAAGAAAGACAAAGAGCTATTTTAAAAAAAAGCAAAATCATGCTAATATTTTATAGGTATGTTTCTATTATTGTAATTTTTAATATAATGTGCAACTGTTTGGATGTGAATACAGTAGGGACCACTTAAATGTCTAGCCTGGGGCCTGATTCATGAAAGCTTTATGCACCATTTATGTAGGTATCTGTAGTGTTTACTCAGAAAAAAGTAAGGAATACATACTTTTATAGCAAAGTTTATTCCTCTGCACACCTACTTCCTGCCACCTGGCTGTAGCTCTCAGTGACAGAAATGCAAAGAACATCAGGAGTACTTTAAATACCTGAGCTGCTCAGAAATTTAGATGTAATATTTAGTGGTTATACCCTAGATGTGCAATGCCCTGCATGTAAATTCTTTGGGCTCATTTTGTCCATTCAGAAGTATGTATGTATAAAATACCACCTACTCATCATGACCTAGTGCCTTGACTGGACAACAGAACTCGAGTGCTTACCAGAGAGCTGGGGTCACTCAGGATGAGGTTATAATCTGTATAGAGACACTCCGGTTTGGGAGGTGTTCCTCCTTATTTGAACAACTCAAGTAGGTAATTCATTGTTTAAATTACTCAGTCCATTACTTCATTACATATCCTTCCTTGCTCTCAGGTTTCTCAAGACAAAGTCTCTCCCAAATAACTATCAAACACCTTTAACATGTTAATTTCTCATTAATTCAGCTCTCATAGGAAAGCAAGCTACTCACAAGTAGTTCTCCAACATTTAGTAATACCTTTCACTTGCTGCTGAAATGCGACATTGTGAGAGCTCCGCTGTGCTTTGGTTCTGAGTGTAAAGTCGGTACTTCAATAAAAAGAAAAAAACTGCTTTTTATCACATCGATAACAAAAATTCACCTCTCTGTCCAAGAGAAAATTTGAAGAGGGACAAATAAAGGCCTTTTTGTCACTTCTCCTCTTTGACTCCATCCACTCTTAAGAGAAGACCTTTGCTTGTGCAGCAGTGCATGATTTTGTTCAAGGTGGATTGCTGGAACCGCTGCACACACGAATGCAAGACATTCTTTGTAGATGAAAGGAAAAATACAGTATAACATCACCCTTTTGAAAACAGTCTGGGAATTGCAGCCAAGAACTTCTGACTTTTGCTTGGCTGGTTTCTCCACACTCTAAGACAGGGAGGGAGCAAAAAGCCCTGCTGAGCCTTTCACAGCAGCTAAACACGAGTGCTGCCATGCTCCTTGCACTGTGCCCTGGGAACCCTCACTCTGCAAATTCCTGGGACAGTCATATCTGAATCCAGAAAAAATTCAAGATATCATAGAAAAAAACCAGAGAAATTGAAATGTCGGTTACATGGAACCTCTAAATCTTTGGAGGGAAGGGAAAAACAAAACCCAAACCAACAAACAAACAAACAAAAAACACCTCCCCACCCCATATGAATTGTTAATAAGCTGAAGTTTATAAACTTCTCTTTCGGAAAGAGAAGGAAAGGAAAACTCTGAAATGCATTTCCAAGACATTTTCACTGTTAGCTTTTCCAAAATATTTCTAAACGTTTCCAAATACTCTCATGATGTCTAGAACAGGCTTATCCTGTTTCATCTAGGCAAATATTGGAGTATTGCATGGAACAACAATACATTTCTCAGCAGATCTCTATGCATCAGGCTTTTAAGGTCCACAGCTGGAGTTGTCAGCCTGGCACCTTGTTAAGACATGGAGGATCCAGAAATCAATTTCTGAGAGAAAACTAAAATTAGCTGGAGAACTGAAGTCATTGCAGGGAAAATTTTGATTTTGGAGAAAGCCTACTTTCCACCTGACAATCACTCTAGGAACAAATTGCACAAAATTCTCAAGAAGCACATCTGGATTCTGAATTTATTTGGAACGCTGTGCAGAAAGAACCATATGACCCACATTGCTGGACAGGCAAGCAGATGGATTTTAAACCACCTAAAGCGTTTTTCTGGTTATTTTTTTTCTTTCAGCAAATTTTATTCCTAAGTCCTATGAATTGCAGTAACTAAGCCTGGACATGGCAGGAGCATGTATGCTTGTGCCAGATGACAGTCTGATAGAATCTGGGGTAATCTTCAAGGCAGACGTAGATGAAAGAGAATATTTCTTTAACTCATGTCTACCTAGGTGTGACTTTAAGTTTAGGAGAATCCCAGACCATAAATCTAGTAATATTTGCCTTTGAACATCTTGTTTAGGGAAATCTTGAATTGCCAATACAGGCCAGCTTTATGAGGCTGAGATTTTGGCCCTCAGTCTATAGAAAAAGATCCAATTTTTTTTTTTTTTTTTAAGTGACATGCTAGTCTATTTCCTGATTTTCTAGGGATAAAAATTTCACCAAAATTCAGCAGCATCACTAGAAAGCAAGAGAAATGAAACAGATCCTTCCTTAATGATGAAATTGAATGATTAGGACACTTTTGGCAACAACTGCAAGAGGAATAATCTGAGATTGAGTTCCCATATACTAGCTTCTCTACCTGATATACAAAAACCTCTCAAAACTATAAAGGTTAAATATGAATTTGGTGATATTTCTTTGTCTTCCTGATTTAAGTTTTATTTCATGAACAGCTTTTTCTTTTGTCCTATGTTTTGACAGTTATGTTTCTGCCCCTCATAGAACTCAGACATGAGAAAATGCAGGTAAATTGTGAAAAGAAAATTAAGGACATTCTTCAAACTTCATATGGAATCTGTTTGGAAATAATTACAGTCTTGAGCATGAATAAAAGTGAAGATAGAAAGCTCTTATTTGGCCTGTTTCATCTCCAAGACATAAAGAAATGGGCGTTACTGTTTTACATCTATATAGTCACTAGAGGCAATAAAAAAAACCTCTCACTGATTTTGGTACGGGAGGAAAAATTCTCAAACTGTCCAAAGACTTCTGACATTTTCCAGGAAACCCAGGAAGGCCAAAAGTTACACTGTTGTAACTGACATTCTTTCTGCTCTTTACAATATAAAACAATCAAGTGTTATGCTACAAAGGCAGAAATATGATGAATTCAGTTTCCAGTATATGTGTCAATATGACAGAATTCTGACAAGAAATGTGAGACAATTACCTATTAAATATACAATAATAAAGGACAAATCCTGCTTCCTCACACTGAGGGAGAATCCTGGAACCTATGTCAGTACTGGATTCAGCACCTAGAATCACAAACATTTTCCAAAGAATGACAAAACTCAGTTTGAATAAACACGCTGCTGGAGATGAAACCAAATTGTTCAGAAGATGCATCTGTGTTTGCACAAAGACACTAATTTTGTGTTCCCTTTGCCTTTTTAAGGATAAAGAAAAAAAAAAAGAGAAGAATTAGGTTTGAATAAAGCTAAGTTGCCATCTTAGTGTAACTGCTAGTAAATATAGCAGCTATTTTATAAGTATTGCTGTCATTTTCTTTGACTAAAGTTACAGAAATTCTTTGAATTTTATATAGGGGACTAAATTTGTAATGGAAAATGGTGTTTAAATGCAGAGTATGTCACTGTATAAAGCATAGGGCTCTTTTAAGTTATTTTTTTTTAACTTCTTGACATGTGTCACAATTTGGAATTCTGCTCTCATGGGATAAATGCCAGATTACATGGTGTAGTATTTTTATCCTCTGTACTTTCACTGTAGAAGCATACAACATCAAAGAAGAGGCAGATCACTCACATCAGCAGAAAATGGAATAGGACTATAATATGCTTGCTTTGATCTCTCCTTCTAATAATTATCTTGGCTACATGCATACATTGAAAGTAAGATTTGAATTAATAAGGCCAAGAGACCCTGGAAAATGTAAGAAGGATATCTGAATACTAACTTTGACTATCTTTAACAAGATAAACTGCAATTGAGCCTACAAAGTTGTGGATTGTTAATTTAAGGCAATAATCCTTAAATGTTACTCTTTCTTTAGCTTGTCACCACTGCATTCAGCAGAAGCAATCAGTCCAGTTAAGACAGTATCTTTTCAAAAACACGCTCACCTAGATTTGGGATTTAGCTGGCATCCATTTGATTTCATATAGGTTTTCAAACAGGAGGGCCTACGGTAACAATCATTAAATTTATATAAAAAAGTCATCACTACACAGTCTGTTATCATTAAAAACTATTTTAATATTGCCTTAGGAAAGATATTGCTTTTGATATGGAAAGTAAATCAAATCATCCACATCCACATAGGATTTATACAGAGGCAAGAAGCATATTGCATTCCTGGTCAGTTATTTTTTACATTTTTTTAACCAATGTTTATTGCTATATTATGTTCTGGGAATCCTATTTCTGGCCAATGTGAGTAGAAATTATAACATAAACAGGGTGGTTATGCATGAAAGCCTTACATGGTTAATACAGTCTGGAAAAGGGAAAACCTATTGCAGTTCACCAGTCCCAGAGAATGAAAGTTTGTCATTCTTCTGCTTAATTTCTGATATATGTGAGTCACATCAGTCGCTGAGTAGACAGTACATTACTCCCAAAGCCAGATGTTGCAACTTCAAATTATTGTTTGATAAATCTTGGCAGAGCCACTAACCATCATGCTAATACAATGCCCTGCAGTGTACAAAGGGATGCATAATGTGCTAGCCAGGCTGACTTAAGCACAGTATGAATTAGACAAATGAGAGCAAGCACGTCTATGCTTGATATACCAAACGCAAGTTCCAAAAAGCCACTTGAACAAAGACAGTCTGTCAAAACAGCAGAGGCTGCTGTTGTCCTCAAAATCCCAGTCAAAGGTTAAGAATGTTCTTTTAAAACGGGGTTAGCTGGGCATACGTGTAATAGATCAACATGCAGAAAGAAGTGCTTTGAAGAAATGCTCTCTCTGTTGAAAACAGGCACGCTTTTCTCATCTGCTGAACTTACCTGACAGTGGATGGGAGTTGCAAGAGAAAAGGTTTGATTCAGCAAGGATGTTAGGAACAGCTTTGTTAAGTTCTGAGACCAGCACTTCTAATTGAAGTACAAGCACCACTAAGTACTCATTGCCTAGCGGTCCCATGCCAGACGGAGAAACAAAAGTGTTTGTGAGTGGCTGTCGGTATCATCAAGACAAATTTCTCTAAGAGAAGACTTGCCATAGGCAGTGTGATATTTACAGAAAAACACGACGTGCTTCAAGAGTCACTGCTGGTTTCCTGCCCTGAGCTGCTGGTCTCCTGCCCTGAGGTTCTTATACTTGCAGTAGCTACTGAGCTCCCACGCTTGCCAATGAAAATTCAGAAACCTGTTTTTTTTTCCCTCACTTGCCAAGTTTTTTCCTAGCTTTCAGTGTGGGAGAAGAGATCACTGGAGTTAACGCAGTGGCTGGGAGAAGGTCCCATGTAAGCAAAAACTGTTCCCAGCAGTTGCTGCATGCTAGCTTTCTCCAGCTGCACGAAGTCCAATGCAGCATGCTTGGACTCAGGTTCCCATCAACCCAGACAATTCAGCAGAAAATTTAGAGCTGCTCAGAGGTGATTTAAGGGAGCACCTCACACTGCTTGGGCCTTGAAGGTAATTCAGCTTGGCAGCACCTTCTTAACATTGCCAAGAAGTGATTATGCTCAAGATATCTTCCCAGTTGCACCAAATTGTTGTGGTGCACTGATCTAGCAGGGGGAAATACAAGACATCCACAGAGGTTTTGGAACAAAGAAGGCTTCCTCCCAGGGAAACTTCAATATCATATACATTTTAAAATGTGTCTAGTTATTTTGTTACAATTTAAGGATATAGAGGAAGTTTCATTTTATTTATCTGTCCCAGAAATAATCCAAGTAAGTGCTATGGTAATAAAATACTGTGGTAAAGGAAAATCATAGTATAATCTCATCAGCTGTGGTTTAATTATATCTGTTAAAAATAAGACTCTTGAAACTTACTGCCTGTTGTTCATAGTACTGACATATTTCTGAACTAATGAGACAAAGAAAGTTTCTTGTAAATATTAGGGTCTTCCCTCTCCTAAGTAAACAGCTGTAGTAGGTTGACCCTGTCCAGCAGCTAAGCATCCAGACAACCACTCACTCACCACCAGCAATGGGATAGGGGAAGGAATAGGAGAAGGAAAAGTTACAAAACATGTGAGTTGAGATAAAAACAGATGTGTAACTGAAAAAAAAAAAGTGGAAAAAAAAAACCCAAAAAACACCCTAGCAGAAAACCCCACTGGAAGTGATGTAAAATCAATCACTTTCCCCATTTCCAAACAGGCTGGCAATCTCTGAGCAAAGACCAAGCTCCCAGCCTATACTGCTTAGATTGACAGCATATGTAATAGGTTATCCCTTTAACCACCTCAGCTCAGATGCTTCAGCTGTACCCTCGCCCAAACTGTAGCCAGGCCCCAGCTTATTTGCTGGGGAGACAGAGTGACAGAGAAGGCCTTGATGCTGTGCAAGCACTGGTCAGCAGCAGCCAAACACCGATGAATTATCACTGCTAATTTGATCACTATTACAAAACACCATACAGACCACTATGAAAAAAAGTAACTCTATCCCAGTACAAAAAAAAATATTTGTACTCAAGGTTTTCCTGACCTGATAGCTTGACCTTCAGCTTTTGAAAGAAGATTAATCAGAAGCATAACTGAATTGTCCATTGTATAAATCACTGAGACTGAAAATTGCTGTCAGCTAATGCAAGTTATGTTGCTGGGAATAATGCAGAGTGAAAACCCTGCATTGTCTAGTGGTGAGAAAGCTGTTTCACAATTTTGTCATTATAGTGAGAGCTCAAGGACAGATCTGGTTTCACTTCAGTAGAACTAGAAAAAGAAGGAAAAAAAATGTAGGCTTCTAAGATTCTTGGCAAAATATAGTAAATTAAGGGAAGTGGTTAGAGGCATCCGGTACATCTAAGAGCAGTGAGAGATAACTGTTTAGGAAGTTTGGAAAATCTTCAAATTTAAGATATCAGACTCTGTATCCAAAGCAGGGAAAAAAACACTTCTAGGAAGAAACTCCTGAATACATTTGAAGGTATAATCACACCACGAAAAAATATACAGAAAAACAAGAAGCCTATGGGGAATAGTAAAAAGACTTTCTGTTTTTATCTAGAGACATGAAAAAGTTTCTAAGAGCCAAGTTGAACTCATACTGATAAACAAATTGAACAAATTGTTCATCAGTATTTGAAGAAGAACAAAAAGGAAAGTGCCATACCCATGGAGTACATTAAAAAGTATTTTCAAAAGTCTACAGTAAAATAGGAGGGAAATTTCTTCATAATTCTTCATTTTTCTGTAATGAGTTTATGTTAACACAGCTGCAAAAAGCATATGGACAGTGCAAAAAGACACAGAAATATTTTTGTGTTCAATGAAGGGAAGGGAAGGGAAGGGAAGGGAAGGGAAGGGAAGGGAAGGGAAGGGAAGGGAAGGGAAGGGAAGGGAAG
>VZUI01047909.1:0-27308 GCA_013401135.1 Cettia cetti | reverse complement strand
GACACCCCCTCAGCTGCCTCCCATGTGAATGTCCCATGGATGTGGCCTTCCCAGGGCTGGGGTTTCACAGCTGGGCTGGTTTGTGTAAGGGAGGATGGGCGTTCAGAGCCTCTGACCAGAGGTTACATCACACACCCAGAACCTCCTCCTTCCCCCTCGTTTTGGGGCAGGGAGTCTGTATAAACCTGGCCTCTGTGGGCTGTGGTCTCCCCCACCCCAAACCCAGCCAGGGATTATTCTCTTCTGCATTTGGCTTTCTTGTGGGTGCATTCTTTTCCCTCAGCCTTGTTTGTTTCTCCCTAGACCTGAGATGATTGAACAATAGTGTCCCCTTTATCTTATCTAGGTGGCTTCGTTCACAGTCCAAAGTTCTAGTCAGGCATCTTCAAGGAGGGGTGGGCTTCTGTGGTTGTAGCCTCTTTATACAGTTTTTGCTGTAATGGGCAAAACTCCTTCAGTCATGAACCATTTCAGTCTCTGACACATATTGGAAAGGCTGAAGTTCTTCACCTTACATTAGCATATTAATCAAAACAGAGTTCAAGCTAAACAACCCATGAAAAAAAATCAAAAACTTGAAAAAAACCCCATCCTTACTTGATGAAGAAAGAAAGGGATCTACACTGGATTTATGAAAATTTTCATTTAACTACCTTCCTGAAAAACAAAAACATTTTTCTTTCTCCTGTTGTTGAAACTTCATTCCTTTATATTACTTTGGTTTTATTCAGAAAAACACATGGTAAGATAAGAATAATATTGTTAAATAATAAACAACATTTTTGATAAATTGGTAGATAGTCTGAAAATTAAGGGGTTGAAGGTTTGGGGGTTTTCTTAGTAAACCAATGTTTCATTTCTAAAAGGATTTTTTTTCTTACTGTTTCTGTTACTTTTTGTTGGTGGAAGAAAACACATATCCTGTTTTTTCAGACAGGTAAGCACATCTGGAAAGGAAGGAATAGTCCTGCTTGCTGATTATTTGTCTGATTCCACAAAAACCTTAAGCTTACACATGATGAAAAAATATGGTGGCATGGTGACATCAACCTGTGCGGGATGTTCTGTAGGAAATAAAGAGTAGGGTAGGGTTTACTGTAGAACAGTTGTACTGTATGTCTGCTCTGCAATGCTAAGCCTCCTTCCTAAAAGAACTTAGGAGATGTCCGACCTTCTGTCTAGAGCTTGGGAAAAAGGGGTCCAGTGCTTACTCAGTCCTTGGTCAGAATGCCCTAAGAGCACTTTGTGCCTTTCTTGTGGAATGGCACACATTAATGAAATTCGGATAAAGATTTTCCTGCTCCCTCCAATGGTCAGCACTCCATCAGCTTGTGCAAAGTTACCTAAATGCTTACGTACATTACAAACTGACATTTTCCTTTGCCTAAAGCTGTAGTAATGAATCACAACTGATGTAACTGAAAATGAAGTTTCCTAGTGCAGGTTACATATGAGCTGTTCCTTTTGTCATCATTACTTTCAAGTTTCTTTTTCTCACTTTAAAATCAGGCAAAGGAAATCTGTTTCTACTTGCTTTCTCATTTCATTTTGTATAGCACTGACGTTATTGAAAAAAAGTCCCCCAAAACCAAACAAACAAAAAAGAAAAACAAACCAAGCCAACAACAAACAAACAAACCAACAATTAAAAAAAAAAAGTTTGAATTAATGCTTCATTCCTGATCATATTATTTTGCATTCTAAGGAAAAGATGTGCCTTGTTAGTGCACTTAGTCCAGCGTGATCCAACTCAGTTGCCCACATGTTCACTATTTCCAGTGTTTTATACTGTATATGTGTGCTCTAAAAGACTGCTAAGAAGAGAGGGGTGTCCTGTCTCATGATCCTGCAGAGCTGCTCTTTAAATGCCTGTGGTGTTACCCTAAACCTTATGAAAAATCTGAGAGAAACTATACACTGTTCATCAGTCTCATTTTTACAGTGATTAAATTAGGGTAGGAGAAGAAATTAAGGAATCCCACAGTAACAATTTCCTTCTTGTTTTTTCTCAGTGCTTTTAATATAACCACTACATTTCAGGGATTTTATAAATCAATAAAGTGCATATTTTTATCCCTATGACTATTAGCAGGCAACTTAAACATGACTATATAAATAATTTAGATGCAATAGAAATGTTAAAATTCTTACTTGTAAAGCGATTATTGTGAATCCTGGTGTCTTGGTTTGAAAGAGAAGTGTCTGCCATGGAAGGTAGGAATCTCCCTTGGAAAGGAAAATACAACCCCCTTCATTCTGAATTATAACTTTGAAGTTAAGAGACTTTCAGGCAAAGATATGGGAAAGGGAATAACAGTTCTTTACTAGTATGTATATGGATAAGAAGGCAAACAAACAGCAACAACAAACAAAAACCAGAAACGCAGCACGATCCTTGCCTTACCTTCATCACCTTCCCCTTGGGTGCAGTTCCGGTCACAGCCGGCAGGGGCGCTGGTGGCTCCGGGTGGACTGGGCAGGTGCAGTTACTCCCCCAAGGGTGCAGGGGGCGCTGTGGCGCACCCTCAGCCGCCTCTCCACATGGGTAATGGCAGCACATGCATCGGAAGAGATGGGAAAGGGTTTCCTCTACACACCCCCAGGGCAGTCAGCTCCGATGCCCCTCCGGATGGCAAAATGAGCTGTAGCAGGAATCTCGAAAGCAGCAAGCTGGAACAGCCAGGGTAGTAAACATAATATGTCAGAAACTCCGCAGCTGTAGCAGGAGACACGAGGTGTCCTGGAGGGCACAGGGTGCTGTGTTAGAGCGTAGAGAAAAATCCCAGAGCAATGGCAGAAAAATGACAGGACTGGGCAGCAGCAGCCGTCTTCCCAAACACAGCCTGGAGAGGCTCCCTTGCAGGGGCTCAGGGTCCCGGGTTTTCTCCTGAGGCACCCGAGTAGATGGTGGATCCTTTGCATTGAGGCAGGGTGTTAATGATGTCCCAGTGAAATGGCTGCCCTTATGAGCAAAAGACTCTCTTACGGTACAAGAAGGTAGTAAGGGGCTAAACTCCACAGTGGCGGCAATAGCAGCAGCTCAGCTGTTCCCTCCATCCCTACAGTGAGAGAGAGCGAGGAGCCAAGCCCAGGCCATCACCCCTTAAAATTTTGTGGTATCTGCCCTTCCAAAAGAAAGCCCCCTCAGCTACCAGAGTGTAGCTGCACCCTTCCCCCCTCCTTGGCCACGTCTTTTGTCTCTTTCCAACAGATAGGAGAAAATTCTCTGAAAGGTAAATTTAAAAAAAAAAAAAAAGAACAATACTAATCCCCATCATCTGGTAAGGGTGATCAGTGGTTTTCAAGAGTAAACACAGATAACAGAAGCATTAACCTGGGAAAAAATCTAAGGGAGTTTATAATGACAAGTCATTCTGAAAGAAGGTGTCAGATATGCAATGCTGCAGTCAGACTTCCTGAGTCATGGGTGCCAATATAGATCCCAGGATCTAGAGTACATTCAGTTCTGGGACAGGTATTTTAAAGGTATGAGTACATGAAGGTTCAGGACCCAAGCTACAGTTTTGATCCAGAATGAAGGGAACATGTTAATATGCTTAAAATGGGCTTGAACTGCAGCAAGGGAAATTCCTTCAAAACTAAGAAAGAAATTTCTAATGGTAGGCTAATTGAAAACTGAAATGGAAGGTGGAAGTAGTTAAGAAGTTCTAAGGAGTTTCTGTTGCTGGAGACTTTCAAGAGCAGGCTAGACACATCTGTTGACTTAGTTAAATTATAATTCACCCTGTCTTGGGACTGGTGAACTTCAACTAGGAACCTCTTCAGGACTCATTTTATATAATCATTTGAGCAGACTAGCAGAGAATCCAAAGAATTCAGAAAAAGATTATCCACAAGTGTCAATAGTACAGTTTAAATAGGAATTACCAATGTTTTTTGAATACCTGCATAGGAGAACACTCTAATCAAATGTTTGGTTGTTACTTTCTTTGTAAGAAAATGTAATGAAGAAAAGCATATTACACCAGCATTACAGTTGCTGTAAAGTTATTTCAGTTAATGAATAAAGAGGAAGAAGTATTTATTCAATATTTTCTTTGTCTACTCTAGATAGATTTTTATTTTTACTTGCGTGTTTCTCAGCCTTTGCATCTCCTAAAAGCACTGTGACTTTCTCCATTGTGTTTAGAGAGAAGTGTAAACAAAGAAGATGACTTTGAACTTAGGGTCACAAGGCAAATGGTTTCCCTGTTAACATCCATCAGAATACTTTGGATTTAATTGTCTTCAATTGAGCTTTGAATGCATCACTTTGAAAGTGGACCAAAGGTCTGGTTTTAAAACTTAGGTGAAATGAAACAAGAGTTTGCTAGTATAATTGAATTATTATTAAATGAGCATGCAGACTGTACTCCCCATACACTTGGAGTTAGGCTAGATGTTTATTTTCTACAGTGCAGACCACAAGAGAACAGATTGTGTATGATCAGAAGTGCACTTCAGTTCTCAGAATGAGAAAAACCAGAAGATACAGGCTATCAAGAATGCAGTACTAGTCAAAGAGGGTTTTTAACACATGCTAAAGAAAACATACATTCACCATTTCCTCAGTGTTTTGATTTCTAGTATGCTTTCCCTTTCCACACTGAAAATGATCTGTAACTCAGTTGTTTTCCTCTGTAAAAACTGTTGACATGCCATGATGTCTAACTTTCTAGTCTTTAGACCAATAGTAATTGTAATAGAACACTTTTAATTTTTGAGTGTGATTAGTGGCTGTCTTGACAATGATCAAGTGCTTCTTCTTTTGTGTCAAGAGAAATAGTCAATAGTACTGTCTATAATTTAACAATTGTGATATTCAGTTAAATACCAAATAACTGCTAAAAAATGGGTGAGAAGTTGGTGATTTTTCTAGACTAAAGGATAATAAGAGGAAAATCATACTTTGCTGTAGTGATCCTGCCAGGAAGATGTGGAGGAGTTATCTGCACTCAGTTAACCTGAGTAATCCTAGGCATTTAACCTGTACTAAACTGCATGTACAGGTTATGTACTGCATGTACTGTACATGCATGTACTGTACTTTAGTACAGTAACCTGTACTAAACTGCATGTACAGGTTAACCTTCAATTGTGTTGCACAAATCTACTGGTTCCACAGTAAATTTAGCCATCTAGTTGTGGCAGAGTTGTCTGCAAGCAGTTCCCACCAGCTACCAGTGATTGCACCACCTGCATGGCCCTGCCTCTGTCAAACAATCCAGCAAAAAATTCTCATGCAATCAACCTTTGTGTTGTGCTGTCAGTGGCAACTTTCCCAAACAAAAACAGCAGCAAAAATCAGTCCTCGACTAAACTAATTCCCTGATAGAGTATGCATACATACTTTTTTTCTCCACTTAAGATTATTATTGTGTGAGATAAGATCATTTGCACTTGAATTAAAAAAAAGAAATAGATTTCCATAGACAACATGTGAGGCAACTACAATATACGTCTCTGATGACATGTTATTCCCTTCTAGTTCTGTAATATTTATATATTACACAGTGTAGCAGGAGAGATTTTCTTTTTTATTAAGGACATTCTTCTTTTTTTTCACCATAGTGTGTAAATTACAATACTGCCTAAGAGACAGATGATATACTCCACTGCAACTTGTTAAAAAAGTGACCTAATTTTTTACAGAAAATGTCTTCAATTAGACTTCAGCTGAGGGCTTTCCACGTGGTAGAAACATTGTCAGATAACTGAGAGAGCTGCGCAGAAGAGGAGTATTCAAGGAATTCCTGTTTGTCATGCTCTCTTCTGAAGTCATGTCAGCCTCATGTGATTAGATTATGCTGAGATATGAGATGTTGTTTTTGTAGTATCTATAGGACAATAGCAACTTACAAGTTGCAGGTATCTCACAAGACAACTTACCTCTGGAGTCCAGAATACAACTTTGTTTTCTCAATTGGCATGATGAGTTTATGTCATGTAAGCTTTTACTGTATTGGCAGACAAAAGACTCTGGAGGGTGGGGTCACTGTGACAGTTAGTAGTATTGTGTTATTTCAAAGATTCACACATCAGTATTTTAATATAATCATCAATTCTAGATAGGTATTTTTTAAAGACTTAATATTGCTTATAAACATTTATTTAGAAAGTCAGTAACATCTTTTAAGTATGTTACTAAAGTGCAGGTGAAATCCTCCATTTGACAGTAGTTCTACAGTAAGAAAAATGCAGTATCAACTCTCATTAAATATGAAAAATAATTCAAGTTTAGAGCGAGACATATGCATTACTCATCAAAAAATACACATTTGTCAAGTATGGCTAAACAGATATATTTTCCCTTTATTCATCAAAACCACTTCCATGTGCTCTTTTAGAAGAAATATCCTAACATCTTGTGTTTATTATTCTTTCTGCTGTAGATTTCTGTTACATAACTATACTTCTTAATCCTGTTCCTTTGTTTCTAGTTGCACAAAGAAAAGAAGCTCTAGTTTAATAGAATGGACTGTCTAGCATGAAAAAGGTTCGTGTTTTTCCCCCCTCCCTCTTCATCCCAATGACCCAAGGAATATGGATAGTCACATTTTTGTAATCCTAGAAACTGACTGGCATTGATTTGAAATATTGTGTCTGTATTATTTGTCCAAAGTTGTGGCCCAAGGCAAGAATATAAATGAAATCTAGAGGTATTATCTATCACAGTAGATGGAAGTAGTATTACAGAAAGAATTAGAAAAGACGGCTTTTATGGATTGAAGCACCCGATGGTAAGAAGATCCAACATATGTGTCTGTACAGCAATAAAAATTGTGCTTTAATCCAGAAAAATATCCTTCATTTGGGTTAGTCAAGGCAGTAATAATGGAGTGGTCATAATGAACATGACAGAGTTCAGTAAATCCAAGAGCAAATTCCTGCATTTGAGAGCAGCCCTGCAAAAATGAATTCGTGGGCACTGCTGGCTGCAAAATTGTGCTTGGGCTGGAAGTGGGTACTGTCTTGCTTTAGAGAGGCAGGTGTCTGCCAGGGAAAGCTGGAGTTTTCCTTGGAATGGAGAATGTAAACCCCCCTCCCTCCAAATTATTATAATTTTGCAATTAAGGGATTCAGGCAAGGCTTTGGGAATAGGGACAGCAGTTCTTTTACTAGGAATATTAAAAAATATAAATGTAGCAATACAGAAAGACAAGCAAACAAAACAAACAAAGACCCTAGAAAAAAACCCTGACAGAGTCAGGGACGTGACCTGACACCCTGTTGGTCAGGGTGTTAGAAGCAGTCCAAATAAGTCCTCCTGAAGTAACAAATGCTGTTCTGTGGAGTGGAGATGATCCCTTAGAAAAGTCCAGTGATGGTGAGATGGGTCCAGTCTTCCTCTGAGGAATCCAGTGTAGGACTGACTCTCTGGGGGTTTCTGTCTCCCTTTTATCCAGGTTGGAACTCCAGGGTCCCCCCCCAACACTGGGTGGAGCATCTCACAATGAGATGATGTAATGTGTCATGTGATTGGTGAGCCTTAATGGGCCATTATCAGCAGATATCCCCTGAAGGGAGGATGGATGGGTGGTGAAAGAGATAAGAAACACCACCCGACCCAGTTTTAGCAGCTGGGCCGTTATCAGAAAGCATCCGCCCCCTCCCCACGCACTTACAAGAGATATAGAAAAAAACATTTCCCCAACTGCTTTCAACAAATGAAATAGAATACACATTTGTTTGGTTCCATAACCCAAGACAAGTACCAACCAAAATTATTATGGCTTCTGTGTGTTCACACTTTCATTTAGTTAATTACCAAGTGGAATAAATAATGGAATGAATTGTACAGTTGTCAAACTGTTGCAGTACTTATTCCTGCATCTCCTTCACCCCATATTCAGTGTTGTTTCATTACAGCTTTCTGTATTATCTGTTTTATCCTCTTCTAGTTCATGGAAGTTAATCAAAATCAGAAAGGAAGCTGTACCAATAGTTGTGGTTGCTATTTTTTTGATTTGGCATGTGCCAGAGACTTCATAATATGAGTTAAATGATGCAGCCTGAGTTTCAAAATAAGCAGTACTACATTTAGGTGAATGTGCTTTGCATTTTGACTTTCCATTCCTCATTAATGGTTTTTGTTGCAGGGGATTTTCTTCTGTGAGAATGTGATGATTTTGCTTATGTAAGGCAAAACTGATCTTTATAAATCATTAATGAGCTTTTGTGTGTTAATGAGCGTCAATTACCGCACTGCACCTCAAAAGATCTGTGTATTCTAAACTACAATTTGTGCATCAGCATAAGAATTTCAACATTTCAAACTCCTTTAAAGGATACATATTTTTCTTTTTAGAAGTAACTTTACTTTGTTAGCATATTTGAGAGATCTACACTTCAGTTGATAAGAGATCAGATACTTGGCAAGGTCCATGTCAAAATAGCTAGAAAATGGATGTACTTAAAGAGTATGTTAGAGTTTCTTAATGTAAAAATTACTTGCAAAAACATAAGATTGCAACACATGCTATTGGCATGTGTGGATCAAGCTGCCACAGAAACAAGGATTTCAGTGTTGACTGTGATGGGAAGCTGTAGAAACTATCTAGAACAAATTTTCCTACCTTTATTTTCCTGAAAACTGTAAATTTCACCAGTTCTTTAGCTAAAATGCTGAATATCGCTGATGAGTTTATCAACACTCCCTGACTATTTTGTATCCAGATTTTTTTTTTTTTTTTTTTTTTTTTTGTGGTATATAATGCTTGCTTGTTAGCGGGAATCTACCCAAAATTTGCATTCTTTATTTTGCCAGAATTTTGGAACTGCTTCTCCTACACTTATAGACCATTAACCATGAGGTTCCTTTCTTCTTTGGCAATCAAACTAGACCTTTAAATAACATTGGTTTGTGTAAACAAACTGTAGCTATTATTATTTTACAATGTATTATAGTATCATTCAGCAATGTGTTCTCTTGGTGCTCAAATACTCAAATACCATCAGCTTCTCTGTGATGAATGGCTTGTATTTCCTGCTCTCCAGTAGTCCTGTTAAGATGTTTGGGATTTTGCCATGGCTCTGTCCTGGCCACTCTGCTTGGCTTTGCAAATACTCCAACAGTTTGATGGGACAAGTATTCAAATGGAGGAGCTGGACACCTCCTTGGCCCACTGTATACATATAGTCCCTACAGTTAAGTAGGCAGATTTCAGTCATTTGGAGCCTATCTACAGCCTGATTTTGATCTGTGAACTATATGAATTGAGACAACATACAAAGATATTATTTTTAACTGAATTGTTCAGCTTTCCCAAAAAATTCCTTTCTCATCCTTTCCCATAGTCAGACCTGTAACTGCTTCAATTTACTTGTCAATCATTTTAATTTTCTTTAATGGGTACCTGATGCGAACATAGTCTGTATTACACATTTTCCTTCAACAAATTCACAAAACATCAGATAAATTATTTTTTTTAAGTTTTAAAATAAATCTGCAGGTGAGTTTTTACTGATAACACACTTGATTTCCTGTATTTCAGTAACATTGGCTTCCTGCAGTAAAAGCATAAGAGATGAATGGGAGAATACTTTTACCTTATAATGACATTCATGACACTCCTTTTTCTTTAGTGGAAAAATGGTTTATCTGTTCCCAAACAAGACTTCTCACTTTATTATAGAGATATTCCATAAGATATTTTTGTTACCAGATGATAAAATTGCCTACACCTGGTGAGCTAACACAACCCTTGTTTCTCCAAAACTACTGACCTATGGAACTGCACAATGCCCGTTGTCAAAGAACTGGAAGTTCACCAGCCTCAGTGTCCTGCCAGCTCAGCCAGGTCACCTGGAATGTTGGGTTCTGTCACCACCAGGGACCACCAGAGAGACCCCCAGGACAGATGAAAGCATGCATAAAGGGGAGAGGAAATATATTAATAATTTTGGGGAAATGATTATCATATGTATGTTTAGTCTGGGATCATCAATGAATATGTATGTAAAATACAGTAGATGAACTGAAACTTTCCTGTAACCAGTGTCACTTTTGGGAGGTGCAATCCCCCTGTGCATCCAACTGAATAAAGAATGCCTGCTTCTTAATGCTGCATTGGTGTTAAGGAGTTGGGTTTTTTATTTTATCTAATTTTTGGTAACATTCTCTTTTCCAGTTATGTGACTTCAACTTCTTTCAACACAAATAAAACATATTTCTTGCCTCCAGGTTTTTAACTTTTGTTGACGGCAGGTTTTTTCCTAACTTTATTAGATGAACATGCAATGATAATATAGTTGGAAAAGAAATCTGTGAAGCAGTAAAAAGACCATTTTTTCCCAGTATCTGAATTAATTATGAGATGATAATTCCTAGTCTGAAGAATTCAGTCTCTTCAAATGGTCATCAAGTTCAATTGTACTTAAAGATGGACCAGACACTCCCTTTTAGTAGAATGATATGTTTATGATACTTGTGCAATATTTTTCCTCATTTTTCTCTTAATCTTTGCAATTTTTCTTTAATATATTTTTATCATTTTTATTTTCCGGGGAAAAAATCTCTCAATGTTATTTTTATGTTATTGCAAAGTCATTTTGAATAAAATTTGATCATAATTGTGCATTTTCCACAGATGCAAGTATTTCTGTTCCAAAGTAACTTTTATTTTCTTTAAAGATAGTAAAATAGTTGATTGTTGAGAAATTTCCAAGGAACTAAATATAGTCTAGGGTGTAAGTAGAAAAGACACTTCTACCTGTCAGCCTCAAATAAACAAAAACAAAGGTGGAAAAAATGCCCAGCAGCCTTTCCAGCATGCTTTTAATGAGACTGAACTAATCATTCATGACTGTTAACAGCAGAGTGTAAGGTAAGAAAAGCAAATTCCTCAAGCCATGTACAAAGGATCTAAAAGCATCAAAATGTGTATTTCATAGGATTACTTTGGAACCATGACGTAGAAATACAGAGTGGCGACTTCAGATCCTATCACTGTCAAGAGCCTGAAGATAAAAAAAAAATTTGTGTTGAATTTCCTAGTGGTAGGGTTAGTATGAAAAAAAACAGGAACAACAAATCCTTGTTCTTACCAGAAGGATAAACAAAACATCATTATCTTGATGCCTCTGCCATTAATGTACCAACAAAACTCTCCACTACAAAACTATTGCTTTGTTTTTCTTCTAGGGAATTGGTGCAAGTGTTTGTGTAGCATTTGTTCAGAGGCATATTTCTTGTTTTCTGAGTTTTACCTAAGTGGAAGACTAGAGGAATTCAGTGTACCTGATACTATATTCTTTGGACCTTTCTAAGTGTCCACATATATACAAAAAACAACAATGCTTTGAATTTTTTTTTTTCAGAAAAGAGCTTTTTAAGTGGTGAGTTATAAGAAAGTATGAAAGCCTAAAAAAACCCTAAAATTAATGAAAATTATTTATAAATTGTTGGATTTTTTGAAATTAAAACAGAATTCTATTTACAGTGAAATGCAATGTTGTCATAAAGATGTCTGTATAAGAAGCATAGCCAAATACACTACTTTGTGATACCTGGTGGGATAGCTATATATGTTGAGAATTGTGGATGACCATACAAGAGTGTTTTTTTTAAGTATTTAAAGCATGACATTACATTATGAAATGGTCTCCTTCCATTGACAAAGACTACAGGATGAATCAGCAGATGTGAACCTGAAGAGGCGCTGCTCCTGTGTAGGAGGATAGGGTTTAAAAAATAGTTTCCCTAGAAAAAAACCTGAGTTTCCCTAAGAAAATTCCAGGTGACACATGATGATATGAGCTTACCTTACTGAGCCGTGTAGAACACCTGAGTCAACAACCAGGAGGTGTCAAAGAAGCCAAAGGAGTCATGTTTGTAGGACCATTATCCAAAGTGAGAGGAGAAGGCAGATTCAGAGAGCACACTATGAAACACTCTTGGAAGGAAACACAGAGAACGTGCATGAAAAAGAACCTGGACAAATTCATAACAGTGAAGAAACTGAAAGAACAGAAAGTATATTATTTTTCTATGTCTATTGTTGAGTGTGCATATGTTTTAGTAAAAGGAGTGAGAAAAACTTAGGACAGGGAGAAGGGAAAAAAGAAAAGAGAAGGAAGAACATCTAGCTAATTAAATACCTGACTGGCAAAGCAAAAAATCATTTGATGGTCAGATTGGAAGTTGGTAATCTCATGATTATTTAGTGTCCCATTATTACTCTGAATTAATGAGACTTCTAGTTAGACAAATAGTATGAGGTGTTTTCATTACCTTGAAGTCTTTTATATCACCTTTTCATTTACTCTTGACTTCTGCATTGCTTATATGAATAACATTCTGAAGCCTGCATTGCAATCATTTGAATTTTCTAAGCAATCAAATGGATCTTTGATAAGAATAGGAAACAGTATCAATCCATGTAACTGCCACAGACTCAAATATAAACTTACTTTGCAGAAACTATATTTCATTCTGATTTGGCAACATATTTTACCATGCCTAATTTTAGACAAATTGTGGGTTTGAAGCATTTTCTATTACATTCTTTTATCTCTGAAACCCAAATGATTTTAATTTACAAGAAATCATAGCTATTTTATTTCTCAAGATCTGCATCCCAAACATACCACAAATTTGAAATCACAGAAAGCAGAAAAAACAGAGCTCCACAACCAAACAGCATCCTTCCTACTGTGAATAATCAGAGTTTTTAAGTGACTGAACTTGATAAGCACTGTCCTCCCATGCCGTCAAAGAAAAAAAAAAAATTGCATTTATTTTTCTTCCAATTGAGTAATAGTGATATTTCTTCACACTATCGTCGGTCTCTCCTGTTCCTTTACTTGGTAAAAATAGACTGCTTACTCAGTTTTATTTCCACAGTGGTCTTGTCCTTTCTTTCCTGTGGAAGAACATGTGTTTTATTTCTGTTGATTAATATAAAAGATAAAAGATTGTTTGTCTAGTGCCTATGAGAAGGAAATTTTGAGGTGGGAGAGTTGTTTTGTTTTGCTTTTGTGTAATTGGTAGTGGCAGTCTCTTTAAAAAGGTCAGATGGTTTGGAAGTTGGAACAGAGGGAAGCAAATAGAGCAAAGGAAAAGGTAAAGGATGCTCATTCCCCAGTGCTCAGTACTATAGTGAAAATTACATGGGTCCACAGAAGTCGAAGGGGATAAAGTAAATGCTTGCAGAAGGTACAGATTTCCCAGATCAAGGAGGAAAATGGCCTGAAGTGATTATGCAGAACTCTTTAAAGGGTGTCACAGCTCTGAATAGAAAATAGTGTGTGAAGCAACTGTAAAATCCCCAGAAATTTTTGTTTACAGTAATTTCAGGACAGTTCTTAGACAAGATTTCTGATGTATTGTGCTACTGCAATGTTAAGTTAGTTTAGTACAGAATCAGCGCTAACTCCACTTCATGTAATCCTTCACTAGCCTATCACTTCAGGAGCAGTTGTAGTCAATAAAAAAATTTCCTGGTTTTATTAGTGGGCAGATATTTAGCTCAGAAATATCTTTAATTAGTTCTTATGATGACTAGTAGTTCATCCTGAGAGATTAGATTTTTAAGATCCTTCTCTTTGTTGAATAAAGTTACAGGAGTCTTATTCTTTTCAGCTATATATTTGCTGAATATTCTGAACTTATTTCATACATGAGGAAATTGAATGGATTCTATTGTTATTCGGGCATCTAGATGTGCAATTTTAAAGTGTTATTTTTTTCCTGTTAAGATAGATATTTCAATTTTTGTGAACTATATGGTGTTTGTGAAATATAATATACTTATTCTAATTGATATTTAATAGTATTTAATTGAAATGTAATTTAATTGATAATTCATATAGTAAATTAAATTGGTAATTACAAATAATTATATGATGGTGTATACAGGCTGAGAAAATCCCTAATGCAAAATCCAGCTGAATGCCAATGAGTAGAAGTGTTCCCCAATGTCCTGTCCTGTTTAGTATCTTTATTAATGAACTGGATTTTGGATTTTTGCGTTTGATGATGACACGAAAAGTGGAGGTGTGACTGATACACCAGAGGGTCATACTGCAATCAGAGAGATGCTGGTGATTGAGCACTGGCACGAGTTGTCCTAAGAAGTTGTGGAGTCTTCCCTAAAGATACTAACAGTTCTTGGCAAGTGGCTGTACATTGCTCTGCTTGAGTAGCATGTTTGGAAAATGTGGTCTCCACAGGTCCCTTCTAACCTCAGCCATTCTAACATTCTGTGGATATTATAGGCTCCAGCTGTGACAAGAACTGTGGAATATCTCACTGGTTGTGAAATTTACTACTTAGTGTTAAAAAAAAGTCTGATTGTTAAATTTAAGTAACTGTTAAGGGTGTCAAAAATGTTACTAAAAAACCCTGAAGGCTCCACTGCACTGTATGGTATAGAAGCATAGATAAAAGGATGTCCCCTTACCTTCAAGGGACCTTGAGATATACAGACAAATAAGAAAAATTCAGGAAGACCATGAGAGAGATGAGATCAACAGAATATTGTTTAGTCATGACATAATTTACCCTGACTACCAAAATATTTGTTAATAAAGCAAAGTATTGGACTGAACATTTTGAACACTCTGTGCTTTCCCTCCTCAAGATGGGGTGATGGAGAAAGATGGAAGGTGCTTATTTTTATGGAAATCCTAGCCTACCATCATCCTGTTAGCAAAAAATGGTGTAATTTTTAAGAGTTGGTGGTGGCTAAGGACATGAAGAGCTATGGGATTGAATTCCTTCTATTAGATGTCATCCGAAATAGAGTATAAAGGCAGAAGAGCTGATTCTGCATTCAATTTTAATCCCACTTGCTTGATGGAAAACAGGTAGAGTATAGGCAAAGAAAATCTGTTTAATATCAACAAGTAGTTTGTTATGGTGAGTTAGTGCAACCTGTGAATTATTAATTCTATTTCATTTTAGATTCATGAGGATAGCTTTTTTCCCCTTCTTCTTGTTTCTTTCTGACTTCTTTTATTAATAAACAGGTAAATCCTTTTGGCAATAGAAAAGGTGGAAGCCAAGAATAACTTCTATTTGGCTTGTTCATATAATGTTTGTACCTTGGAAATAGACTGATAATTTCATGAAAAGAATCTTCAAAGTAGGATGCTGAAATTATCACCTGTTAAAGTTAATGAAAATATTTCACATTTTTCAGGTGGCTTAGCATACTTTTTCCTCCTATCTATAAATAGCAATATTTAGTAAGTGTTGGCTTAATATGAGCTCCTGAGGAACTCCACCAGCAGTTGGTTATTAATAAGTAATCACTCAAAAACACAGATTTTTTCTGACTTAATCATTTTTCTGTATGTTATCCGAGACATTTTAATAATTGTCATTCTCTTCCATTTAAATAATAATATACCATGCACTGCCGTATCAAACACATTACAGAAGTTTAAATAAATAACATTTCTGTAATGCCTCTTCTCTAAATAACTATGCATTAAAATAAGAATTAAAAAAAAATAGAAATACATTTCTTTGTGACTGTCTTGGTTTGAAATACAAGTGTCTTCCGAGAGAGGTGGTAGCCTTCCTGAAATGGAAAATAATACTCCCTTCTCCCTGAATTATTATAACTTTGAAAGTACCGGGCTTTCAGGCAGAGGTAAGGGAAAAGGAGTTACAGTTCTTACCTACAATATGTACACAATGAGACAAACGAGCATCAGCCCCGGCAGCAGGAACAAACAAAAGCTGACCCGCCAAGAGCTCTCCCGCCCCGCTGCCCCGGCCCTTCCCCTTGGTGCCGTGACTCCTCCGCGCCTGAGGGGGGCGCTGTGCCGCCAGCTCGGCCGCCTCTCCACCTGCCGGCGGCGGCTCAGGCGGCGCCACGGAGAGGCCGCGGCCGCCCCTGCAAACCTCGCCAGGGGCAGCGGGTCCCAGTGCCGCTCCGGATGGCAAGCCGGGCTGTGGCTGCAGCCTGGGGCCAGCGGGCTGGGACAGCAGAGGCGAACACACTGATGCCTTAGGTTCTGGGTTTTTCTGTTCTGATCCGGTGGGTAGTTTTTGCCTTTGTATTAAGTGGTGCTGGGACCTGATTAGGGTGATGGGGGCAGGGCAGTTTTGGTTCTAGCAGGGGACTCACTTTCTTCAAGGACACTCTCTTCGAGCTCTAGGCCCCGAAGATAAACAATGTGAAAGGAAGGAGAGCAGCTGGAAGGATGAAACATCGTGATTTGTAATTGTTGTTTGGACAATGGATGGGGGGTATGCAAATGGGCTGAAACTTGTAAAAGCGGGGGGAAGTCTCGTGACTCCCTCTTTTGCTTCCATCTCGGAGCCATCCGGGCCGGGCCACTGCTGTGGCTGCCAGGGTGTGGCCTTGAAGGCCTTTAATAAATGTTCACCTTATTATTATAACTCGGTCTGGCCTCTGTCTCAGCCTTTAAGGCAACAACACCGGAGCGGGCAAAGTGTAGCAAAAGCCCTGACGCGGCGGTAGGAACAGCAGTAATCAAGACAGATGCTGGGTGTCCAGCTAAAGTGCAGCAATCCCTGCCCCCGAAGCAGTGGCAAAAACAGCAGGCAGGGACTGAGCGGCCCCGGGAGGAGAGAGGAGGGCAGGGGATTTTTCAAGTTTTCCCCTGGCTCTCAGATGTCCTGTGTGATGTCCTGGAGATGGCAGGGGCAGCCGGGCTTCAGGCAGCCAGGAGGTACTCCCTCCGCAGATCGGGAGGAGGTCAGAGTCCTGGGCTTTCCCCGAGGCACGCAAGCAGATGCTTAGGAGCCCTCACAGTGAGGTCAGATGTTGAAAAAAACTGTTGTCGCAGTTCAATGGCTGCTCTTGCAAGCCTAGGTTCACCCGCGGTATGGAGAGGAGGGAAGGACAAAACTTCAGTAGCAGCGGATTCTCCCTGCGGCAGCAGTCCAGCGCCGACACCACGACCGTCTTCCTCCGACCCCCGAGGGAGAGCGAGAGAGAAAGAGGGCTGAGTCCAGCCGCTGTACCCCACCCACCCAGGTCTCGGTTCCACCCTCTGCCACCTCTGGCAGTATCTCTGCGCTTCGCAAGAGAAACCCCCCGGGTCAGCGAGCTCACTCCCCGGCTAAGAGACTGCCCCAAGCTGCACCCCTTCCTCCCTATCCTGGCCACACCTTTTGTTTCTAAAGTACCGTCATTCCAATCTTTTAGGCAACAAATGGGAGAAACATTCTCTGAGAGAAAGGAACAAAGGGAAAAAGCCTAACCTCTGACAGTGGCAATCTGAAATTAATTAAAGATCAGGATTTCACTCTTTGGACAGGTAGTTAAAGACTGTTGGTCATTGAAAGTAAAAGTTATGGGCCAAAAGCATGTAAAAACATTTGAGGCATGCGGTTGGAAATTTTCCCCAGAAAAAATCTGGTAGTCTAAAAAAACGTATTTTAAACTATTACACAGTTCTCTTTCAAGGAGTACTAGGATGCATGAGTATCATTTCCTTTTTAAGTATATAGAACTACTACACCATAAAGTGTAAGTAATATTTTAAGTTTTTATTACAAATTCTTCAGCTGGCTTTACACTGAAAACCCTACAAAATCCTACTGTTATAGCTTTCAATTATTTCACCAAAAATTAGACTTGAAATGCTATTGCATCTACTGTAACCTAGATATAAAACACAGTTACTAAAATCAGTGCAATAATAGTTACACTCAAAACACTCTCTAGAGTCAAATTCATAGATAGTAGTCTGGAAGCAATTAATAGTGAAAAATAGAATATCCATGGGAATGGAATATTTCTTTAAATGTCTAAGGCGCTACTATAGCAGAAAACAAGGAACACAACAAGTCAAGGGAAATTTCATCAGCTGTTTAGAAACTCAGTAACCATAAAAAATCCCATAAAAATCACTGTGTGCCATGGTACAAATCTTAAACTTTTATGTTCTGCGAGGCCAAGATTATTCTTTTTAGTCATTATTTTGTGAGTAGCATCAGGGAACTCAATTTCAACAAGAAGTTCAATATGAGCGAGAGTGGTAGGGTCAGACCCTAAGTGAGCAATGCTTGTACTGTTGAGCAGAGACTCTTTCTGTGAATATAAAATAAGTCCTTTTGCCTTATCGCAAAGACAAACACTAAATGTTGCTCCATCAGGGATGCATAGGTAATAAGCCTGGAGGATTCAGAAATCCAGGTGATACAGTTATTTCTCAGGATGGTGATGAAACAGTTTCATTCAGTACCACCTCTTGAGAATATTTAACAGCCTTTATTAGAACTAGGTTTTTCTGCACTAGCAAGTCCACATTCACACAACACTATTGAAATACCTGGGTGAGAAGCACTCTGCAATACTAATATTTATCTTCAAGAAATATATCAGACTGGATATTTCAGAAGATTGAAAGTGGTGTGCTAATATTTAAAAGTGATAAATGGAATAGTACAGGTAATTGATCTTTTTCTGCCTGATGCAAAACAATATAATCACAGCAGTTTTGCAGGTTTTGATTATTAAAAAGTAAGGCCATGTAATAAAACAAGATTTTAATTATCATGAACCTGAGACTATTTTTCAATCAATATCTGTAGAAGGCAGATTAATTCTATTAACATTTTAAGCATACATATAAAAATTTGCTTGAGGAGTGCAATACTGTAAGAGCTCCTTGGTACACTGACAATTCCATCTGAAAGGCATTCTTATGCCAATCTGTATAAGAGGGGGAAAGGATGCCAGTTTGGTGTGGTTCCCACTAAGTTGTTGAAAAATTAGTTGCCAAGTCTGTATGTATAACTATAACGAAGAAATCAGTAAGCCGTCCTAGGAAAGTCCCATGTGATCCTGTTCTTGAACCTGAGTTCAATAAAATTTTTATCAGTGAGCTGGAACTAATAAAGTTGGCCATACTTTCAATTGGTTTAAAGGTACTTAATATGAAACAAACAACACAAAATACTGATCCAGAATAATCCAGTTTTCTTTGTGTTATAAATTATGAAGAGTGTTTTTACAGAGAGTGCAGACTAAAACGAGAAGCAATAAATGTGTAAAATACTGGGGGTTGAAGTAGTTAATCAGTTAAATGTCATCTCTTAGTGTAATACTGTTCAAAGAGATTAAAGTGAACAGTGCTTATAAAAAATATAAAAATAGAATGTGTGTTTCAAAATATTAATGTGGAAATTTGATTTTTAAGAAGGAACAGCAGATTTTTTGGTTTTGTTTTTTTTTTTAAAAAAAAAAAGGTAAGGTAATTGAATGGCTGGAAGATGTTAAGACAATCAATGAACTTGGTCAGGTTAACACATTAAAGAACTCTTCTATGCAGACGCGGTGGCCTGCGGCAGCCGTCCTGGCTTTGACAAGAGTTCTGTGTAAAAAAGCAACTTGTTACACTTATCTTGACTTTGATAAACACTCTCTGTTCGCTTGGGAAAGGTGCATTCCAGAGGAACGACTACAGCCATAAACACCAGGTGTGAATGTCTCTGTTTTGTCTCCCAGGATGCTGGGAGGTGGCATGTTTGAGTAGATGACTGTGGATGATTGATAAGGGCAGAAACTTGTGCTCTAATGAGTGCTTGGGGGTGTGGCTGCTTTGTCTTTCCTCCTGCGTGTTCCCAAGACTTTGTTTAAACTTTCCCATATTAGAAACATATAAATACTGGAGTAATAAATACTGCGTGTAATAAAGATGGACCTTGCTAGAAGAAGCAGTGGTCTCTGGTTTTTGTCCAAGTTGCTGAATTCTAAGGATAAGAATGAAAAATATTTAATCATAAATCCTTAAATATTGTAAGAGGAATAGGCTTTTTTTATTTAGCAAGTGTCAAAAATTTCCCGTGTCACTGAAAATTTTCAGCTGAGTTCATACAGGTAGTAAGAGGTTATTAGTAAATTATGTATGATGTTTGTATTATGTATGATGTATTATGTGACTGTTTGCTCAAAACTTCCCTAAAGGAGCACAGAGTGCTGACTATAGGTGAGGAACCCTAAATATCCTGTCACAAATGGTCCTAGGCCCATCAACAGGACCTACACAACCACGGGTCCATCACAGTCCAAAGGAACACAGGCTCAAAGGCAGGCAGACAGGAATCAAATTTAGGGCTCAGGAGAAGGCACACTGTGTTAAGGCTCACCCTAGGGTTTCCTCAGGTGAGGCTCAGCTCTAGTATCCAGGTGTGAAATACATCATGGATGGAGAAGGTCTCTGCAGCAGCTTTCTGACTGGTGTTGAATCACTGCCTAGGCATATCAGAGATATTATGTGTCGCTAGGTAAGAGCGTCCTGTGGCTGCACAGGACTTTTAATGGGATGTTTAGAGGATGAACCAAAGGCAGGAAAAGGGATGAATCTAGGCAAGTTAGAGATAACTAGTGGAAAACCAGGGACCAACAATGCCATTTGTTTGTAAACAGTGGGCTGGTTGTTATGCTTGCCAGGCCTTGCTGTGATCATCACAGTCTGCCCTGTCTGCTCATTTCTCCATTTCCAAGCAGCTTTTGCAGGCAGAGTGTGTCTGTGTGTCTGTGTGTGTACAGAGGGTGCAAGTGCCAGTGGCTCAGGCCAGACCCTGGGTCAGGCAGCTGATCTTTGAACTGTGGTGTTAGAGACTAACAGACTAGTTACTGAACTTCAACATCATCAAGTAGGGTGAGACTGGAGCAAATGAAACTAAGCACTGCTCACTGAGAGGGGTCAGGGGTCAGAGTGTGTCCATGACATGCACAGAATGTGGGGGTGCAGCCAGTGTCTAAGTGACAGCAAGGATCTAGCTGGGCCAGTTGGCAGGGAGGTGGAATGGCACAGGAGCCAGGTGGCATTCCTGTCTCCAAGGGTGAGACCATGGAAGAGCTGATTACTGGGGACACAAGGAAGTCCCAGGCAGCTGCTGAAGAGACTGCAGCATCTGAAGGTTCCCAAGGGTGAGACCTGGTGGGTGTGTGTCTCTAAGGGTGAGACCGTGGGTGAATTGGCTATTACAGAATCAGAGAACACTCAGCCAGTGTTCCCTGTGTGTGACTCGGTGTATCAATGGATGCCCTAAAGGCTACTGGAGATACTGGGGCACCGGGCTGTCAGGAAAGACTGTCATAACATAGCTGCTGGGGTAGATCCATCATTGGCACATATGTGTATAGAGATAGATACAGACAATACAGATCTCACTGGTGGGTCTCTATCCTGTTCAAGTAGAGGGCAGAACAGAAAAAGTCCACTGCTGTGGTCTGTGTTTGTGCGTTCACAGTTTGTGTTTCTGTATACGTACTGTTTTTGTGGGTTGGCCTTGGCTTGCATGACAGATGTTTACCCAGCTACACAGTCACTCAGGATAGGAAGAGACCCCTCATCAATCCTCATTATGGGCAAAACAAACCTGGCTAAATTAACTTAATCTATTACCAATCAAAAGTCAGAGTAGGATAATGAGAAATAAATCTTAAAACACCTTGCTCCTACTCTTCCCTTCTTATCAGACTTCGTTCCTGATTTCTCTACCTCCTCCAGGAGGAAAGAGAATGGGGGTTGCAATCAGTTCATCACATACTGTCTCTGTCACTCCTTTCTCCTCACTTCTTTCTCGTGGCCCAATATGCAGTCCCTCCCATGGCAGACACTCCATAAACTTCTCCAGTGTGAGCCCATCTCATAGGCTGCAGCCCTCCACAAACTGCTTCAGCATGAGTCCATTCCATGGGGGGCAGCCTAGAGTCATGGAGTCAGTCTGGCTGATCCAGACTGAGCCTTCTGTAGGACAACAGCTCCTGACAGTAAACCTTTTTCAGTATGGACTCCTCACTCCATGGGGTCACAGGTCCTGTCAGGAGCTTGCTCAAGTGCAGTTTTCCACAAGGCCACAGTC
This sequence comes from Cettia cetti, assembly GCA_013401135.1. Lineage (NCBI taxonomy): Eukaryota > Metazoa > Chordata > Aves > Passeriformes > Sylviidae > Cettia > Cettia cetti. Next base: position 5,509 of record VZUI01047909.1, on the reverse strand, counting down.
TCCTTCAAACATGCGCTTGCTCCAGCACTGGGTGCTGCATAGGCTGCAGGTGGATCTCTGCTTCACTATGGACCTCCATGGGCTGCAGGAGCACAGCTGCCTTATCATAGTCTACACCATCAGCTGCAGAGGAATCCAGCATTTTCAGTACTTTCTCCACCTCTTTCACTGACCTTGGTGTATGCAGAACTTCTTCTCACACATATTCTCACTCCTCTTGCAGCTGCTGTTGTGCAGCAGTTCATGATTCTTAAGTCTTGTCACCCAGAAGTGCTGCCCCCATTGTTGATGGGCTCAGCAGCAGGTCTGCCTTGTAGCCAGCTGATACTGACTCTGTCAGGCAAGGGAAATGCTTTTGGCATCTTCTCACACCAACGACACTAATAGGCTCTTTTCTACAAAAACCTTGATGAGTAAACCCAATGTGGCTGTGTATGCATGCTTTTTGTATTTATGCGTATACTGGTAATAGGTTTTCAATCTTGCAGCTGGTTGGACCACTGGGCAGAGGGCTGAGGCAGCCTCACCTCTCTTGGGTTATCATTTCCAGCCTAATATTTCTCTTAACAATTTCCATTTATATGTTTATCTTTTATGAGTTACTTCTCCAGCTATGGGCCAGTTTTACAGAAGTTTAGAGAAAGAAAGACCCTCAAAAAAACTCACAGAACTGTTGCTCCTGTTGCTTCTGTTGCTCTTATATCCAAATATAATCGAAATGAAACTTCAGTATCTCACTCAGAGTTAAAATCTCCGTTTTATGAAGATAAACCAAAGCAAAGAAAAAATTATCTTCGAAACGTTCAAATTGAAGCCCCTAGATTCAAAATGCTTAAGAAGCTTTTGTATCAGTCATGAACATGGCAAGTATCAGAGCATATCTCCCACTGACCTCTGCAGCAGCTGAATACTCAACATTTACCCAAGAGAAATCATGGATGCCCCAGCAAATGGGGAAGACAGTTACTATTTTGAAAGACAGGGTGCAAGCATTTTGTTCTCTGTGCCGCTAAGAACTCCATACAATCAAATGAACCAGTACCTCAAAGCTTATCTCCATTGTGAAGTAAATCTGTCTATGTGCAGCTGTTTATACTACATAATTTCAAATTCCTGAAACAAAATTAATTGAATTCAATGTAGAGCACTGTCCCTTCCATTATGCAAATCAGATTCCTTTCCTGGACATACTAACATTGAAGGGAGGCATCTTTTCAAACCATTAAAATAATATTGGGTAAACACAGTAATGTAGAACTATGAAATTTCCTGAGGACTAAATGTATCACAGAGCAAATTCAAACTTGACTAGCGTGCTCTTAGAATGCATAGTCGATACGTTTTCCAAGTTTGAATGGCAAACTTTTCATTTCTAGAACAATCTTCCCAAAAATAAAACACTGACCTTTAAAAGGCTGTGACCTGTATTCTATGTTGCTCCAGAAGAACAAGCTTGTCACCTGTAGAATGTTTCTAGCCTTTTCTACATGGTAGTTTTAAGGCTGCTGGGCCATAGCATTCTTCAGCATCAAAATTATTTGATAGGATTACATTTTGCTCTGTAGCTGTAACCTGTTTTACCACAGTCTTTCAGCTGTTGCCATCTGACAGGGAGACACAGAGAATTTTGGTGGAAATCTTTGAGACAAAATAATCCACCTAAAGGCACAGTCAGTTGCAGATTGTTGCCTAGTATCTTATCCATTTGCAGTAAAAATTAAAGGTAAAAAAGTAACTTGGGAAATCACTGTTGAGTGGGAAATGGAAATTGTGAAATTTTCTGAGGGATTAGCAATTACAGATTCAAGTGTGAGGAGTTTTTCTACTTTAGCCCTACACAATCATTTGGTTCAGTCTGAGAAAATTTGGGCTGTACAGCCTGGAGAAGGCTGTGTGGAGGCCTCATAGCACCAGTATCTGAAGATGGCTACTGGGAGAGGGACTCTTTATCAGGAACTATAGCAATAGGAGAAGGAATAATGGATACAAACTGAAAGAGGGGAAATTTAGGCTGGACACTAGAAAAAAAATGTTGTTGAGAGGGGGATGAGGCACTGTAATAATTTGCCCAAGGGGGTTGTGGATACCCCAGATTTGGCAATGTTCAAGACCAGGTTGGATAAGGCCTGGAGCCAACCGGTCTAGTCACTCCCCTCAGACCTTGGGAGGAAAAGCCAAACCCCATCTCAAACCCTAAATTCTGCCCACTTGGGGTCAAAATTATGGAACTGTATAAACAAGCAATAGTTTTATGAGACAGAAAAAATCAGTCTCCTCTAATTTGAGTTCCAGGGAACTTCATGCAAAATAAATAAGGATCAGATTCAAAGAAAATTAATAGAGCAGCGTACAGAGTGCAGAAAAACGTAAAGAGCACTGTAGAAGAAAAGAAATTTTACAGGTTCAAAGGGACACTGAGTTTCTACCTTGGGTAATTAAGGAGACTGCCCATAGAGCTGGAAATGGTCGGAAGCTGAAGACTACTCAAATGAAGCATGATGAAGTATGCTTGTTTTCACTTATCCGCTTATGAGTGGCTTTCAATTGATTCTCCTGGAAAAGGATTTTGAGGGAGTGAAGTCTGCCAGAATCAGTACACTTGTATAATTTCGCAGAGTGGGATAGACTGACATCCAAAATCTCGCCTTGAGAAATTTTGTATAAAACCCCCATTCCTTTTCTGCTGTACAATTTTGGTGGCCCACTTAGAAAAGTCCTATGTACTTTGTACACTTATGAAAAGCTATCATGACCCATTGCATATTGGCATGAAACAGAGATCACCATTCTAAGGTCAACTGATACGCCAAAGATAAAACAAACCAGGACACTTCGGGAAGTCTTACACAAAGATTTCCCTCAAAAAGTATTCAGAGGGTCAGCATGTGTTAAAATGTAGGTTACTTTGGCTACTCAGATGAAAGTATTTATGTATACAGCAATATTAAATATTATGGTAATATTAAAATTAGCTCATGCACATGCCATAAACACAGCTCCCTAACTTGAAACTCTAAAAAGATTACATCTATCCTTTCTGTTTAGCTGAGCTGGATATTCTCCTCTCCCCACCAGCATTTAGCATCACTAATAGAGGCCGTGCAGCCACGCATCCAGTCAGATCAGTGTGCTGATCCGTAAGAAAACAGTTTTCTTTTTCTGGCTCAGTTCATTCTCAGGCAGCTGAGTGAACTCTCCAGACGCAGTGTGTCCACATATTCAGGAAAGCTGATGCAAAGTAGGGGTAGGGGAGAAGGCTGTCTCTGTCCCTGGCTGAATGGCCCTAAAGCAGAAGGGTCTTCTGACTATTCCTGTGGACATACAGTTCGTGTAAGATTTATGTGGACTTCCCCTTAATAAGATGATGTAAAATTAAACAAACGGAGCATAATTAAACATAACAGAGCATAAAAATCCTTGCCAATGAAATTGAATCATTATTATTTTCTTCTCCTAGAGTTTAGAAGATGTTAGGAAAAGAGTAAGTACACACTTATGCCTATTTAAAGGGGAGCAGCATTCAATCAGCTTATCAAAGAAAGTTGCATTTTATCTCCCACTTGTGTGAAATAAAAAAAATGTCAAAAATGTATATGAAACACCTGTGCTGCTATTAGAGACACCAGAAGAAAGAGAGACAGCAGTTTGCATAAATGATGAATTTTGTTAGAAGTGTTTGAGGTAATTTTGTTAGAAGATCTACAGACAGGACAGAAGTAATCAAAGACAAAGGTGCTTTAGAGTCTTGTAAATTGAAAAATGTAGAGGAAAATGTTTTATTACTTCAGCATTTTTATGGCATCTTTTCTCAGCACCCTGGTATAAATTTCCACTAATTTATTTAAATTCTCTGTGCTACAACAGTAACAAAAAACCTGATCAGGCATGGAAAGTACTATACCATAGACAAGATTTTAATGTTAAAACATGGTTGACACCAAGCAAAATAAAGACCAAAACAAATAGATGAAACCTAAAGTTAAGTCATTACACCACTATAATTAAAATTGTTAAGTTTTTTTATTCATGGCTTGCATGAGTAATTCAGAAAAATCTCAGCACAATATGGAAGCATTCAGTGTGTAGATTTTAAAACACTGTTTTGGATCTGTAAAAGTCTAATAACAGATGTTGTTTTAGAAGGGCTAAGAGACAGAAAAAGGAGAAATATCTCTCTGAAACAAAATAATCCATTTTCAAGAGGAAGGTACTTTCTTGATGGGAACTAAACTGCCTAAAAACACCAAAAATTATGTGTATACTCACTGGCTCACTTACATGTGCAAAAATTACCATGGTGTCTATGCAGTCTGCTTTAAATCAAGATACTTACCTAGAATAAAAATACTGAAAGCTTCTCTGGGAAAAAAAAAACCCCAAAAACAATAACGACAACAAAACCCCATTAATTTATACTTTCACTTGGCAGGGGAACACCAACTCAAAATCAACAGCTTCACTGATTTCAGAAGAATCTAACACACTGAAGACATTACAGAATGTATTTTCTTTCAGTTTAATGTCTGTGAATTGACACTGCTGCATGGCTTTCCTAGCCAAATACTTCTGGATACACAAGTCCACTTACATAAATATTAAAAAAAGGCATACTTTTTCTTGTACTTTACACTTTACAGTACAATTTAAATTCAGTTTGTCTTACATATAAGTACAGCCAGATTCTTTACTAAAACCACTTCTCATTATGCCATATTGGCTAATATTAAATCATGAGGCTAATATTAAAAATGTTCCCAATGCATTGAACTGTTGTAGTTCAATGATAAACAGCAACATTTGTTCCTAGAATACTATCACATCTTTCCTGGGATTTGCCAGCCAAACCCCCCCAAATATTTGATCAAGGTCTGTAATGCAATGTCTATAACAGTAACTGAACTATCAGTTGGAACATAACAGGACCAGGAGCACCAGTAAAAACCTCTTATCAGTACCCTCATACATTCAGCATGGCTAATAAAGGTCAACATCTATGAGTGGAAGCCTTAATGAAGACAGCAGTTAGGTTGAGTCAAAAGGCAATACAATAACAAGAGCAAAATCTTTACCTCACAACTGTCTCAAAGACATATCTTTCTCATAAATGTTTGTCAAGATCTGATTCCTAAGGTTCTTAGAAATTCCTCTGCCCAAATTAAGGTACAAATGACACCCTATGCCAGTGACAATAATATAGGTTTTATTTGATCATAAATATGGGGGGGTGGGGGTGTGGAAAGAGACAGAGAAAGAAATAGAAAATAGGTGGGGGGGACAGAAAAAGGTCAGCAGAGACAGAAAAAGGAAAATATCACCACTCTGTGGATCCCAATGATTCCATTGATCCTCTCCAGCTGATCTCCTTGGTTCTGACGGTCCCCCCAAAAAGGATAGAATCCAATGTACCCAGGTTCCAACATATTCATATCTGGTCAGGCCAGGTAGGAAAATCCAGGCACCTCCCTGGGGTGGGGGAGTTTGCCATTGTCTCTTACAACAGACTCCACAT
>VZUI01047908.1:0-76811 GCA_013401135.1 Cettia cetti | reverse complement strand
CTTCCTTCCTTCCTTCCTTCCTTCCTTCCTTTCTCTCTTTCTTTCTCTCTTTCTCTCTCTTTCTCTCTCTCTTTCTCTCTCTCTTTCTCTTTCTCTCTTTCCCTCTTCCTTTTTCTCCCCTTCCATGATTTTCCTGTACAGCAGATTTTGTGGGAAGACAGAGTAGATATGTTATTATAATAAACATTTTTTAATAACTTCAATCTGTTTCAATTTCTAAAAAAAAAGAAAGAAAGAAAAAAGTAATTGCATAGGCTTCAGTATTTTATGAATAATTATTTTTAAATTATTTATTTTGTTCTAAAATGCTATTTTTCTACTCTTGATCTGATTTTTTGCCATGAAGAGAAGTACAACAGACATTCAAGGATCTGAGGATTACATACACGATTAAAGTTTGCTTTTCTACTCCTTTGTGTAAAAGAAAGAAAATAGCCAGAAAATGTTGGTATCTAGGAATTATTTGGTAATTTCCTTAAAGAGAAAATTAATCTTAGCAACATAGAGAGAAGATCACACTTCTTTTGTTGAAACACTTGGTAGCCTAAGAGAAAGAGCAGCCCCCTTGTGCTTCTGAGCAGCTCTAAGGAACTCAGTGAAGGAGGGCTGTGGCTGCACATTAGGCAGAAGGAGAGACTGGGAAGATTAATGCTTCTAGGTTTACTCCTACATCATTTGTGGAAGTGGAGAAGTTACTCATACCACTCAAAATAAGTAAGAAAAATTATTTTGCCTTTGGAGCACTGAACCTTGGCATGCCTTCCAGCTGCCAAGCACTAGATTTCTGCTCATCCTTATACATGGACTACTGGGATCTGGAGTTACAGAAATTGCAGGTGATGGCATGCTTATGCTGGAGGGAGAAGGCAAGGTATAACGCTAAAAGGGTCAGATTTCTCTTTAATGCTTAATAACATTAAAAGAGATAAAATATATATTCATAACCATTTACTAAAAAAAGTGTATTTTCTGCTACTGGACTAGGAAAAGAACTGGGTTGCTTGGAGCAGTAGCAGATCAGTCTGAGAATCAGAGATTTCTTAATAATAAAGACAAAAGTTGCAGATATTGAGTTTGTTTCTAATCTTGCTTGCATCAATATAAATCTAGAAAAGCTCCTTGAAACCAATGAAGTAAAACTAATACATATCAGTATTTTAAAATGAGACAGTCAGCCACTTTTTATACATTACTGTCAGAGCTGTATATCTCCACTGAGTTTATTAGAGTTATATATCAAGATCAGACTTTTAAATCATTCTCCAATCAAACCTCCTGTTGCAATGACAGGTAAGCCCTTTCTACTGCATACGTTGAAATATATGTGAGAGGCCATTATCAATTCTGCAGTTGGAAAGCTGAGTCTGTGTTTCTGACTTTTTCTCCCTTACTCCCCATGTGGAGTTCTCTATGCAGGCCAATGTTCCTGGACAGGTGGAACTTTTTAACTAATCTCCAGGAGCAATAAACCCTTTGAGAGAGAATCCCAGACTAACCCAGGCTGGAAGGGACCTCTGCAGACCACCTAGCCTACTCCTCTCCCCATTGATGCATGATCACCATGTCCAAGTGGCTTTTGAACATCCCCAAGGACAGAGAGTCTGCCACCTCTCCCTGCTGGCCCAGCACAGAGTAAAGAAGGGCAATGTCATTTAGCTGGAGAGAGAGTTTGTGCTGTTTGTGCCTGCAAGCCGGGTGGGAAGGAGGGGAGGCAGGGGAATAGGCTGTGACATGGCATTGCTTTGAAGCTCCTATCAAGTGCAAATAAGGCTCATACTAAATAAGTCCCTGCTAGGGAGTTGTATATTTTTATTTGTAGTGTCTAGCTTGCAACCAAAAATCTACTTTGGTTCAATTCCTGCAACATTCAGAAAAGCATTGAAATGACAATTTACTTCTGGTTCAAGCAAAACAATGGTTTGCATGATTATCAGTTCAGCTTCATGGTTTGATTACAGAAAGCTTTGATTTTAAAACATTGAGTTTAACTCTGTCAAAGGATCAGACCTCATAATTTTTTTATCTAAACCTGACATTTTCCTCATGCATATAACCCCTTTCTGCCCTTCCTCTTTCTCTTTTGCTAATAAACTGCTGACAAGCCACGTTTGATTGTCTTGTGAAGGCAAGAAGATCAAATACATACCGAATATTAACAAAAAAAGAAAGGATATCCTGAGGGGGAAAGAAAAAATGTACAGAACATGTGTTCACTTGTTCTGCTGGAGAGAGTTGTCAGGCACAGTGAAAAAACAGTTCAGAGGTGTCCTGCCACGTTGAGGGAGCAGGACCCTCAGCATCCATACAGGGGCTCTTTTGGGAGTGCTCTGCTCACCCCTGTCAGTCCTGGGCTGGGCTGAGGGAGGCAGCAAGGAAAGAGGGGTGCTGCTCCCAACCACTGACCTCACAGCTGTTCTGTCTTTCTCACAAGTGGAGGGTAAAAATTCCTGCTCAGGACTGAAAAGCGAGGTCCTTCTTCCCCAGCAGCAGTGTGTCTCTTTTGTGCTTGTTTATCTTGTGACTTTTGGGTTGTTTTGTTGTTTTTATTGTTTTGTTTGTTTGTTTTGATTGTAACTTTTTTCCCCCTAGTTAGTTCTACTCTATGGAGAATGAAACAATTCAAGATTTATCTTCAGCCCTCTGGAATTAGGGTCACATGAGTGATTGCTGTTAAAGCAATAAGGGACTTGGTTTACAAGTTTAGCACAACCAGTGATTCCCACAGATAAGAGAATCATAGAATCTCCTGAGTAGTAAGGAACACATGAGAATCATCAAATCCAACTCCTGGCCCAGCACAGGACATCCCAAGAACCACACCATGGGCCTGAGAGGGTTGTCCAAACATTTCTTCAATTCAGTCTTGGTGCTCTGTCCCCCCCTTCCCTGGGGAGCCTATTCTAGTTCTCAACCACCCTCTGGATGAAGAAACATTCCCTAATATCCAGCCTAAACCTCTCCTGACATAATTTCAGGGTCTTTTCTCCAGTACTGCCACTGATCACCTCAACACCTGTGTGGTCACTTGCTGTTGGGTGGGCTTAGAGAGCCAGGGAACAAAGCACATCTCAGCACCTTTGTTATGTTGAAATGTTGCATGAAAGCTCATATTGCAGTTTAAGAACCAATTTAGTAGCAGCAATTTTGCCTTGAAATTACACTTAAGTATTACTTCGTATAGATTCTATAAACATGTTTGGATTCACTGTTCTACACAACTACATATAGAAAAAAAATAGATGTCTATATCTGATCCTTGATCTGTATTTTTGGGTTTGATATTTCTCCTTAGTCTTATCCATGCGAATTTACCTAACAAAAAAAAAAAAGTTAATTTCCTTCCAGCTTCAGAGTAGGTCCTCTCCTGCCCTCATAATCCAGCCAGAACACAGAGGTAGCACTGAACAGGAAAAAACAAACAAACAAACAAAACCCCCAAAATAAAGGAAATATTAAATAAAAGAAGTAGAAAGAGACAGAAAAAAAGTGAAACTTTTTTTGAGCAAAAGAACAAGTAAAAGGGGTCAATACCTTGAATTATTTACAGAGGGCCAGTAACTCAGGTTCTTTTTGCCCAGTATACAAGCAGTCTGTTTATTCTGATAAAGCAACTGCTTTTTATGTATATCAAACAGCATATTCAGAAAGCTTACAAAAAACCCTCTATAGCCTCAAAGACTAATATTTATCTGGAACATGGAGGAAAAGAAGCTCTGGAAGTTAATGTTTGTACCTCCTTCTCTGCACCAGCACCTCTTGAATAAAAGCATTCTTATTTTCATAATGAGTTAAGATACAAACATATTAAAAAAAAAAAAGTACACACACATCTGCACACACAAACACATATTGAATCTCGTGTTTTCAAGCTGAATAATGTAGCAATTTATTTTAATTGGAATGAAACTGTGACTCATGCTTGACTTCAGATTAATTTGAAAAAAAATTATTTCCAACACCATGAAAGGATTGTAGCTTCCTAGCTGTTGTCTTGACCTACTTGACAGGTAAATCAGGTACAGCTTTGTTCCTCCAAGGTTATCCATTCCAGGAATAGGTTTTCTGTTTGGTATGCAGGTTTGCAAAAACCACCCTTTGAAGATGTGGAGTTGTCTTGCTCTCTCTAGATGTTAAGCTTCCTTTAAACTGTGATGAAGTTTAGGGAAAAGAGTTCTAATCACCAAAGAAATCCTTTAAAGCATTGATGTTTTCAGCTGTCAGATCACCTTGTAACAGCAGCAATGGAGAATTAAAACTCATGTCCAGTTGTGTGTGAAACCTTGGCTCTGCACACAGGCCTCAGTGTGACAATAACAGGGAGCAAACATTGGATTGTAACTGTTCTTGTGTCAGCCACTGTAAAAAAAATTCTAGTGTTAATTTACTTAATGTTACCACCTAATCCATTACTGATGGAGAAATGCAAAGTTAGAAAACAAAATATTTTATTATGTACAAGTTTCTTATTAGAATGGAATAATCCAGCCAGAAACACTCCGAGATAGTAAATATTTGCAAGTCTGGATAATATGTTTGTCTTCATAATTGGCAGAAGTGATCTTGCTGAGTGTTCACTTCACAGTTCAGAATTATCCCTCATTGTCTCATATATACAGACCCCTTTCCTTTTCAGGTTTGTACAGGCGAGTAGCTGGTAATTCTCTGCAGGTTAATTTAAAATTTATTAGAAAAGAAGGTGAGGTTTAAGGTGGGAAAAATACCCCAAATTAACTCTCAATCCTCTTTTCTGGAACTATGCCTATTTGTCACATAGACTCAATAAATATGATAATAGCATTATATTGTTAGCATCTTAACAGACATTCTATTTTTTAAGCAACCCTCTAATGCAGAAATCCCTAAATTTGTTTAGCACACTTGGTATCTGATCCAAGAGGAATTTCAAAATCATTTCACAAGATGTAAACTGAACAGTTTCTGTAATTTCACAGCTCATTCAAGCTTGCTTTATGTTCTGCTGCCATTCCTACCTCTGAAAAGAAAGTGTTACAGCCTCGAGTGGAACGGTGGCCCTTCAGGCTTTCTGTGGGCACTGCCATCCACACAGACACAAGACAGATGTTTTAGTCTGGTCAAATGTCTCATGAGCTATTGTGCTTGTTCATCAAAACACCTGTCAAGTAATGGCAAAGCAGTGTGAGTGATGATGGAACAGACCTTTCAGGTCTATTGCACACACCAAGGGCTGCTCCAGGTGTGCTCCAGCCACTCGAGTTCCTCGCATTATGGGACAGCAGTTGAATAAATCAGGGTTATGCTCTATGGAACAGTAAAGGAAAAAACATAGGAATCAAAAATTACTTCAATTTAGATTACAGTACTGCTGACATTTCAGCAGTTTTGATCTCTAGTCATCTGGGAAGTTATTTTTCCTTGATTTGGCTTGCCTCCCCAGAGAGCTGGTGTCAGAGCAGAGGGACTTGAGTGTGCAGTGCAATGCCAAGTCTTCTAGTAGAAGCTTGCTTTGGTGATGCATGGACATGTTTCTAGTCAACACATACCATTATTCCATTTCCAGAGCCAGGAAGCTTTGGAGCACATAATCTATTTTTCCAAAGGAGTGCAGGATCACATAGTAACCACAAAAGTCAAATACAGCATCTATTCCAGATGATTTATAATGAAGTGTTTAAGCAAATGCCATGTGAGGACAAGCACCTACTCAATTCAAGTGAGAACCTTACAAATACTTTTTAAAATACTACATGGTATGGTGAAATAATACTTTTCACTCTTTGGAGGAACTTCTAAAAAACATATTTTACTCAGCTTGCTACTAAAAACTGTTTATAGACTAAACTTCAAGAAGCCAGGTGCAAAGAGCAGCTTGCTTACCCATCAGCATAAACTTCAAATAATCCATTTGAGCACTCAGTGAAATAGAACAGGAGTAACTCCTAAGTGAACCACAACCAAAGACCGGTGTTTTAGGAAGTGGTGTCCCTCAGCTGAGCTGCTGTGACTGGCTGTGTGAGGGTGGTTAATTCCTTCACTGCCCTGCAGAAAGGGAATGTGTACATAGCTGCACAACAAGAATTCTGCTTTGGTTGCTCAGTTTTGTCAGTTTCTCAATACCTCTGACTATATTAAGCAGATTAATTAAATTAATCAAGACATTTCATATGCGAATATAAATTATGCTGTTGCAATGATTCATTTTATGGCTCTGTAACCTGCTGTTATTCCTAGTGCTGAAGTTTAATGGTCATCTTAAACTGAAATAAAGGAGGGTATCTGCTTAGAAGGGTATCTAGTTTCTTCTCTCCCCTGTCCTCAGGTACACTGGGCCATCCCTAATATTTGCCTAAACCAGCAGTCAAGTTATTTCATGTAAGGCTCAATCAGGAACATGCTCAAGCTGATTTTTTTTTTCTATGCAGACATGAAGACCAGGCCCAGATCCATCTCCCCACATAATTCCACTAGCACAGCTTTGGGTACAGAGAAGAATGAAAAAAATCAGTGTAAGGACTAGAAACAGCCCTGTTATTCATTGGTCAGAGTTTCCATGATGATCCCACTGCAGCCCAGGACACCAAGGTGGAACTACTACCGCTACGATCTCTAAAATTATCTTTTTTTCAGTGGCAAAGAAATTCGACTTTTAGAATGCAAAAAGCTTAGAATTTCATTTCAGGGTATAATTAACAAAGCAATTCACAGGAACAACTGTTTTGTTGTTCTGTACTCACCACTCAGTAATTATCACTTAAAAAAAAAAAAAAAGGTTCTTTAGTGTGAACTCCTGACAACAAAAGTACAGGGGAACTCACATACAAAGTTATCCTTGGCCTAACTGATTTCCCTGGCACAATATATAATATGGGCTTAAGTGATCATGAAGGAGAGCTGCAAAGAAGCCTACACATAAAAGAGAACAAGCATAACATGGAAAACTACTGGAAAGAGCTTACAACACTGTACCATGGCTCAGACTCACCACAAGAGAGATACTTTGCAGCTGTAAAATACTCACGTGCTAAAGAAAAGAGAGACAACAACATAGAGAGAAGGACAAACAAAAGAAGGAAGATGTGAGCATATGAGAAGTGAATAACAAAGAATAAAAAACTGTAGGTAGTGAAACGGCAAAGTGAGAAGCAGGGAAAAAAAATGACAGGTTGCAATTCTGTAGTGGAATAAAGATGGGAAGAAAAAGGAGGTTTTTTTAAAAGCCTGGAATTAAAACAAATAATAAATAAAATTACTTTTTATTTGAGATGAAAATGATTGCTTAGGTCTAGTTTTCTATTAGATGTTGCTGTGTGAAACCAAATTTCCTTTTTACTTTTTTTTAAAACATCTTTTAGAGGTTTTTTTTAAATTATTTGGGATTTTTATAATAGTATTTAAATATTATTTAAATGCTTATCATGTATAACTAAAGCAACCAATAGAGATAATAACTAAGAGCTTCTTAAATTTTGTGACATTTAACAGTGCACATAATGCAGAGGCGTTATGGAATGCTGATAAATTTCCTTGACCTACTGCTGAAATTTGAATAAACATATCATTATGGGCTTTAAAATGGGATTTTTATGTATAGTGGCACACATTAGGACCTGATGTGGTAGGCTTTAAGTAGCCTATTAGAAAATCTTTCAGCTTGCAGACAATTCCAGCTATTGTGGGGTCACAGAGGGTTAGCGATTTATTCCTGAAATGAATGGGAGTTATGTCATTGATTTAACAGAATTGGTAAAGACATTTTGCTTTTTCATTTTTTTCAGAGTTCTTCTGGGCAGCACACAGTATGAACAGAAGTCTCAATCCTATTGGAAATCTAGCTCTGGGATAGTAAAGCCAACACTTACATGGATTTCTGCCCCCAGAAACACTGGGAACACACTGTGATCTACGTCCAAAGTTTGCCCACATCTTGTGCCTCAAATAAACACATGGGTGGATTCAGTGAAAAAAGAAAAGCAGAGAACATTAAATTCCTCAAGGAACAGGTGCTAGCAGAAATCATTTCCACTTCTAAGCAAGGAATCAAAACACCTCAGTCACTTCAAACAGGCAAAGCATGATGACATCCGCTTCCAAGCTATCCAAGGGTAGGTACATGCAAGCAACACTCACTAAAAAACTTCAAGCCATATATTAGTAAATAGGGATCTGATATTTTAGTAGTCATAAAAATAAATTGGGGAGTTTTGGTAAGTTATTTCATTATCATTTATAACTGTATATTGGGGACAAGTATAGTTTTATTAGATCTTGTTTCTCTGACATCTTACAGCGCCCTGAAATTGCAAAAAAAGAAATAGTGGGTAAGAATATGCTTGCACTAAACCAGTGAAATTATACTCCAATTTGTAGTTTAATAGCTATCTTGTTGTTAACTTTTAGACTTTTATGATTCTGACAGATTTTATCTATAATAGCATAACATAGCATATAATTAATATATTATAAAATACAAAATTGTTACATATTATAACATAAATGTATTCTTGGAGAATTGATTCCAGATCTGAAGTAATGATTAGATGTTCTTTGCAGACCCATGGCAAAGGGATGTCTCCTTACTAGAGAATATGAGAGGTGGCCTGCAGGGTTAGCTGGCAGTGTGGCAGAACAGGGACACAGCAGTAATGTTTACTCAGGAAGGGCAGATACACACTTAAAAGGTCATGGAGGGGATTGATATGGAATAACAAACATGTTCACTTCCTCATTTACTTCATTGTCACTTCAGAAATAAGCCTTAAGCAGACAAATGCAGCCAAATTTCTTACAGAAATCACAAAAGCATGCATAAAAATGTGAAGAAACAGTGGAGAATAGGAACTGGTTGGAACAAGAGCCACCAGAGTGTTTAGGTGTTTTACTGAAATAGGAGCTTGGACAGAAAAGACAGATATAAATCTGACTGAACCATGAATCTAAGCTCACTGGCAGCCTCAAAGTGGGTTTTGCCTGACCCATGTGTAAGAAAAATGGGGACTGTCCCTGTAGCTTCATCTTCCAAAGTGAAGCACTTTCCTGCATGGACTTGTTTGCAGTCAGAATTTTTGCACTCAGAGTTACAGGGTGCCAGATCCTGGCATACGCCTTTCTCTCTCTACAATTCATATAAAATCATATTATATTAATGATATTATGTTATATCTATTAAATGTACATATTAAATAGATATGATATGATATATGATTGACATGATATGATTTTTTAATGTATTTAATGATATATATATTTTTGGATTGCAACCTGCCCACAACAATTGTCCATATCATCCCTTAGCTGTGGCTAAATCAAATGATTAATTTGACATTTTCTGGGGAAAAAAACCCTCTAATTTTCAGACTAAGGGACTCAGAATGCATAAAGTAATCATATCCAGGAAATTTACCAGGAAATCCATAATTCCATGGATTTTGGATGCTGGTTTGCAGAATGTACTTTTGCTTTTCAAAATAATATTAGATTTACTTATTTTTAATTTAAGAGACTGGGAGATAAAGCTGATCCTTTCTTCTGGATAGTGCAACAACTGATAGCATTCAACTCCTGTACAATAATTTACTTTGTCATAAATAATAACCCAACCATTGCTTTGGACATGATGAGGAAAATGTGTTAAAAAAGAAACTTTCAGAACCCACATATATTTATTTAAAGATCTTTGTTTGAATTGTGAACAAATTTGAGAAGTATTTGTGTGTGTGCTAGAATTGTTTTGTTCAAGAGAGTTGCCATAGGCTCTATAAAGGTAAAGACTGAAACAGAAATCAGCTTTAGAAATTTTCTTATCCTTGAAATTCTGTAAAAATTTAGGAATAGACATTCATAAGAAATACAGAAGCACGACAGTGCAGTAATCTAATAAAAGGGGGTAATCTACTGTGCATCATTGTTAGAGAGAAATTGTGAAATCTTTTAATCAAGTGATTCTTGAACAGTTTACATCATTTGCTATTGGATAGGAGTAATTTCACTGTGCAGCTTGTTTAAAGAATGGGGAATCTTGTGAAAAAAAGCCAAATTTTTTCCCAGTTTGGAGAAGCTGATGGTAGGTGTTTATATGGCAGGATTAGTCACAGATGATTTACTGAGAATACAAAATGAAATAAACAGTTTTCCTTGGACTACTTTTTTATGCTACTTACCTTTGCTTTCTATTTTCCAAGTAAAAATTTAGTTTCTCAATTGTCTTTTGGGATGCTTTTAATATTATTGTCTAATTTAGAATGGGAAACTTCATCCTTTTTTTCAGCATCTATGGAACATTTTTAAAAGTCAGTACAGTATGTGCTTGTCTGTGCATGCAAACAGAAATAACTATCTTGGGAACATAATCATGGCAAAAGGTCATGTTTGCCCTTTATTTGAAATACTTTTAGACTATCAAGTGGTTTAGAAGTCACTCAATCAATACCAGAAGTCAAGGAAAGCAGTTTGTTTTATCAACATGAAGATATTTTGAGTTTTCTAAGATGGAATGGTGTTTCCTTCTGCATTCTAATTGAGATTTCATAAAATCATTGTTTTAGTGTATCTGGCAAGGGTGTTTAAGTTGCACTACACTGCAATGGCCACCTGAGACACAAATGTTTCAAAAATCTAAAAAGAACCACATGAGGCCCCTTTTCTTCCTTTTTCCCCTTCTGCCTTCAAAAGGCAAATCATCATGAAAGCTGAGACTATAAACACCTCCATATACATGTAAAAACAGTAAGGGGGTGCTGAGACATATAAATCTAACCCATATGTACCATGGATCAATTTTAATTTTTGTGCTGTGTGTTCTACTAATACAAGAGGAACTTTAATGTTGGATGTGGATACACATTGTAGGCACATTTTCTATAAACAAATGGTTTTGTATAAAAACAGAAGTGATTAAAAGAAAGAAGTCTATCTGAGGTTCAGAGGCTTTGAAACACATTTTCAAAGTTTTTTTTACTACACAGACCATCTGAATTATTTTAATTTAAACAATTTCAAAAATCTGTTGCTATCTGCAATCTATTGCCTTGTAAAAAAAAAAACAACCCATAAACCAGTTTGTTTTCATGTAAGTAATTATACTGAAAACTCCTCTTATAAATCAGATCCCCAAATCTGCCTTCATCTTTTAATTAAACAATAACAACAACAAAAACAATATATTTTTGAAGGACTGATGAAATCATACCATACAAGATTGTATGAACATAAAAAAGTTGATAATAAAAAAAGTAATAAAGCAGCATTACTTTCGGTAAATTCCATATATCTCTTTTCAATCTAACAACTGAAAAATGTCAATTAAATAATGAACTGGAAGATTATTATGTCTTGAAACTGTAGAAGGAGCATGAGTCCAGAGGGATCAGCTACCAGAGTTTGTGAACCATGAATGACTAGCTGAGTCATGAATTCATAATTAATTCATGAATTATGAGTGCAAACTTCAATATTATAGTTTATATGGGAAGATGACCTACAAGAATATGGAGAATTGGTCCATGTGTAAGGTGCTGCACTTTAGTTGAGACTCGATTTCTGGAAAAAATGTGCTGCACATTGAATTTGGATGCACACTAAAAATCAATTACTTTAATTACTCAAGGAACCTTAATAATTATTAAATTCCAGTTATTTCATTATGCCTTTCCAGGTTTTGGGGGGTTTTTGGTTTGTTTGTTGTTTTTTTTTTTTTTTTTTTTTTCTGAAAAAAAAGGAATTAAAATATCTGAAATGTTATGCTAAGAAATATGTGTACTCAAATGAAGAATAATTCCGTTAGAAAAAAATGAAAATGTTCAGCCTGAGTGAGCATTTTCTTAAACAGCCATTATCTCAAAATTAGTATAAAGGCTGAAAAACTAAAATAGCTCATTAATGGACTGAGACTCCTTAAACTCTTTAGAAAGTGAGTCAGGTGCATAGAATCTTTTGAAAAACCTCACTAAGTAACTATCTGCATCTTTAGGCACTTAAATGTCTTTCCCTATTGTACTCCTGTCAATTGATTTCAATTAGAGTGCTGGGATTTAGAAATATTGCAATTTCTTCACAGATATAGAAGAAGTCTGGGGCACAGCCTCTGTCTTCAAGGTCCACAGGGACAGCGCTACACCCTGTACCTGGGGGGACTCTGCCATGGAGACTGCACACAGAGGATGCTGCTGGACAGGGTGCTGGGCCATCTTTTCTAGACACTGCTTTTGACAAGAAAATTGGGACCAGATGATCTTTGAGAGCTCCTTCCAACCTGGTATTGCATGATTCAATGATTCTGTGAAGAGATTATTTCAAACACACTTGAAGATACATGGGAATTTAGTGGCTTTAGTCCAGATTTATGGAGAGAACCTACTGCAGGTTGCAAAGCTTGTGTTTCACTTCTAGGCCCAATTTCACAAAAGGTAAAGTGAAAAATATCTTTATGTTTGTTGTTGTTTTGAAAGTGTAAAGGGGTATGAAGCAAAGGACAAAGCTGACACGGATCCTGGTGGTATGTCCCAGATGTGCTACAGATCACATTAGCTGGGGACAAAGCACAGAAAAGATGGGATGCAAATCATGGTTCTTCCCCCTTCTAATGGGGTAGCCCCATCTATGTGCCATGAAGGTACATGGTAGTGCTATTCAGGTTCAGAACAAATTTTGGGGCTCTGTGGATCCAATACCTGAGCAACAGCTGCATTCCAACAGTACTGTGAACACTATTGGCAGGAAAAGGCTCCTTTTCTGCACTTAATGAGGAAATTTCACTGTATCTCAGGGGTTTTTTCCTTTTCCTATTTTTCCATCTTTCCTGGAAAAAAAAAAATCCCAATTTTTAACTCCTATCTAAAGTTTCATCCTTAAGGATTTTGTACTTGTAAACAAAACGACTGAAAGCTGACAGTTGGAAATGTCATGTCTGCTGTCAACCATTCATGAATAATTGACACCAAGATTACCCAGGGAAAGCTGCAATTATCCTGACTCATTAACATATGAACTAAGCCTGGTTTTGTTCTGTAGTTGTAGGATTTTCCTTTAACTCCTTGATATAGAAGGTAAAAAAAAAAACAGCGGGAGTTTGCTATACAAAGAATAAGTCTGAATGAATAAACAAAACCTCAGAACTATGAAGACATATTAGAATTTCAAGTAGTGTTTTGTTTAATCTTGTATATGCCGTTTTGCTACTCTGCTACTTTACAGGGGATAGCACTGTGACAGATTTGTGTGCTCGCCTAAGGCTCGGAGAACAGCTTTTTGTAAATAGAGGTGTCAATAGGAAGATCTTTCTAACCCATGCTCATATTTTCATACCCATCCAGCTGTAGGTGTCTAATCAGAAAGCTGAAATGGTTGGTGTTCAATCAGAATTTAGGCAAGCTAAGTTGTCGGGATGGTAACAGCATTAAAAAAAAGAGGGAAAATATTTTCTTACAAAATTCCTTAAAAAAAAAAAAAAAAAGAAAATAAGTTCTTAACTTGATTTTAAGGCTAAGTTTAGCAGATCAGCATTAACCACTGAAACAAGCAGGCAAAGAATGAAGTCAGGAATTTCACAAACCAGAAAAACATGCAAAGAAACAAATTCACAATATTTACAAAGATAATGGAAACTACTACAGCTGCTCCCAAACATGTTAAATGCTTTCTCTCAACCTGTACAATAGGAGAGACCCAAATTTTTTAGTTGCTGTGAAAAGTTGTAAGATAGCATTGAGGTCTCAGATAGGATCTGAATTAAAAGTTCTTTTCTTTAAAGAAAGCCCTTTGAACTGCAAGTTGAAATCATGAAGCTATTTCCCAGAAGTAATTACCATTTTGGATGCCCCTCACTGCTGGTCCTATTGCCTTTAGAAGAACAGCATATTGGAGGCCATCATATCAATCTATAGAGTTGAATTATAACTTCTTTGGAATAATGAGCTCTCTTTGACAGTCACACACAGTCAAAGTCATTGCACAGAAAGGATAACCAAGCTATTGCCTCTCAAGTGTAATACACTTCATTAAAATGCAAGTCATTTCTTAAAATGCACATTCACTGAACTCCAACCCTTCATAAATCTTGTAACATTTCATTTCTTGTTCACAGCTCTGAAATCTTTAAATCTGGGCTTCTGTTAACTTCCTGCATAACCTTAAAACACGTATAAATTTCCCACTTTAGCTTTTTTCTTATTCTCTGTACAAAAAATTGCAAGAGAAAATGACAAACAGTTGGGAATCTCTTGCCTATATGATCTTTGCAACACACCTGTCAAAAGCAATTATTTAGACACTGGGTCTTCTGAAGCTGTTGAAGACTTCCTGACATCCACCCACATTTCCCATCCTTTAATTATCTTTGTTCTGGGTGATAATATTTTGGAAAAAAAAAAATTCTTTTTTCATTAATTTCTTTTGTGGGGTCTTCACATTATCTTCATTCCCGCTTAGTAAGTCCAACACTATCCATCTTAATGCAAACAGAGAAAAGAAACAAAAGGTCCCTGTGTGTATAAAGGAGAATAGGGGAATTATGAAGAAACAGACACCAGTTCCTGAAGTTTCCTCTCTGTTTTTACAAACACAATATTTGAAACTTACTGCCAAAAAAAAAAAGCCAATGGCAATGACAGATGTGTCCAAGGCCAGGCTGGTTGGGGCTCTGAACAACCTGGTCTGGTGGAAAGCCTCTTCTACTAACAGCAGGGGAGTGGGAACAAGGTGGTCTTTAAGGCCCCTTCCCACCCAAACAATTCTATGGTTCTGTGATACCTACATCACCTTCCCCAATAATTTTTTTCCAAATAGTTTTTAATCTTTGAGTATTTATGAGGAATTTTGCTCCTTGTTCTGCAAACAGTTCCTCCGGTATCACATAGAATAGCCTATACACAGCCTCTTCAAAATACAATGTGAATCTGATAGCAGATGACTGCTGCTCAGATTTTCTTCTTTGAGAGGGTTCAGCATTCAACAATACAATACATATTACTGTAATGTTAAAATTGTATATACTGTATTGCATTTGAACCCACAATTCTCAAGGAGCAGGGCAAGGCTATTTAAAAAAATCAAATATTTAAATTTACGCCCACTGACACATAATCCTGCAGTGATCTCTAGAACCTGTCAAACAGTGATTTAATATAGCTGAATACATTGGCACATTTTTGCCAACAGAATAAAATGAATTGCATATAAATATATGCAAAACTCACCTAAATTATAAACAAAAAATAAAATGTTTTCAAGCAGTTTGTATGTATAATCCATCTGATCTCTCAGCATTTCTCTTGTACTCAATGAGAACCAAAAAAGCCTCGACAAACATTTCTCATAAATATCTAAATTTACCTTTTATTGTGATGGATTATTGCTTATGTACAGGATTACATACACCTACAAACCCAGCCTCAGTGCTCGGGTTTCAGCACAGGAGCAACCTGAGGGTGGCTTTCCAGCCTCTGGAATTCAAATGCCTCTCTCTGTGGAGACTCAGAACAAGAAGAGGACTCTGACTGAAGATTAAAGTGGAGCACAAGCCTTGCACACAGAGACATCACTTATTCATGAGCACTTACATATGAGATGCTGAAAGCTGGCAGAGCGAGTGCGTTTTACTGCACCAGCCCTACGTTAGTAGAGCTTCTTTTCTCTTATTTCTTAAGAGCCAGACACTGAATCCCACTTTTTAAAGCGCTAATTTGCATATAGTCTAATTGTCCTCTTTAAATAGTAAACCTTTTATGGAGTAATGTTGACTAACTTTGCCCATTTTTAGGGACTGTTTTTCCAGTGTGGAGGCAGCGATTTGCACAAATAGCAGTAATTGGCTTTTATTTAACACAAGAGCGTATTAAGAGAAGAGCAACAGAAAGCAGAGTGTAAAGTTCTACTTGGAGGCTGTAGTAAAGCTGACAGTATAGTAGAAAAGACTAATCAGTACATAAGAGATTCAAGGTTGCCAGCAATTAATTCTAACAGCAACTGAGCATATTAAGGGGTCTCGGTCAAATCCTAAGAGTTTTGAAAAAATTTAACTTAATCTTTACCTTCCACTGAGAGTAGGCCAGGGTCCGGACCATCACTGTGTGGGGAGAATATAAAATCCCCTTGCATTTTTTTCTGTAACTTATTAAGCATATGCTAGACACCTCTGAGAAAAAAAAAAACAAAAAAAAAAACCAAAAAAAACCCAAAACCTTCTGAATATATTTTGTTTCTTCATGGAAAGAGTACCTGTTCTTCTTGTCACCCCGTTTTTTCAGCTGATTTAGCTCCTCCTTGCCTGAGTCATTTTCTTAGGTAATGGCAAACTCAAGATGTCAAACATCACTTAATTTTGTCATGCTAGCACATTTGCAGCTATGTTCCTGTCACTTTTGAATCCCAGCTTTCAATCAGAAACACTTCTGATTACTTCCCAGCAGCATAATTTTACAGGCTCAGTAAAAAAACTAATTCCACACCAAAATGATAGTACACAGCATTTCTCAAAGAATTATCATTTTACCTGGCTTCAGTGGAAAATATAGATACTCACATATCTTGTGTTCAAGAAGATTATGTTATGAAGACAAATTAATTCGAGTGATGGCTAACAATATTTCAGTTTTAACTTGTGAGCAGAACTTGAGTTACTCCATCAGTGCCCTTCTTTTAGTGCAATGAAATGAGCAGAGTTACAGAGACTCTTTCACTGGCCACAAGACCGCTAGAAATGATTGCTGATCTTTTCCATAGCATCAAAGAATATTTTGAGTAGGCAGGGACCCTAAAGAACATCCAATTCCAGCCCCACTGTGGGCGGGGACACATCCCACTACACCAGCTTGATCAAAGCCCCAACCAACCTGGCCTTGAACACTTCCAGCAATGAGATATTCCTCAGTTTAAAATATTATAAAAATGTCTTCACCTCAATGTGTTTAGCTTAAAAGAATATAAAAATGTTTTAAAATTTTTAAGGTTGTGTGGTCACTTGATGGCGAAAGAAGGGTCTCCAGTGTATCCAGGTGCACCGCTTTCCATTTGTCGCTCCTTTCCCTGTCCCTTTCCATTTGTTCTCCAAACCCATCATTGGCTTTTTTCCCCACAGGCTGGGGGGAAACTGTGGAACTGTCTGCTCAGGAGCCTTTAGGGCCATCAAGCACTGCTATTTGAATGACTCCACTTTCCTCAACAAGAACTTCATGACTTGCTCCTCAAAACACAAACAGACCTTTAACATAATAGATCAGCTCTCATTAAAAGAAATTAAAAAGAGTTGTGTGGATAAACAAGATATTGTACATTTCACTCCAAGCACTATTGCTCCTCCCTATTTCTTCCTAGAAGACACATGGAATAATCATTTATAAGAGAAAGGGGATTTGTTATTGTTTTCATTGGGGGTTTTGGCTTTGCTGGTTTTGAGGGTTTTCTTTTCATGAAACAACTTTCTGGATTTGTGGAAGAGGATGTGTTTTCCTATTGTCTTTCTGTATAAAGTGGCAATTGGTTTCAAATTTTTGTGTCTCCATACTGCTAGAAGCAGCAGGGGTTGAGGACCCTTTTTGCTAGACCTAGCCTCCTTAATTTACTCCATCTTACTTTTTAGACCCTTTTAATAATTTCTTTCTCTTCCGCTGTTCCGTAGGCTCTGTTCAGTTAACTTGGATCATTCCAGTTCTCCAAAGGGGAGCACAGTGAAATCACAGATGCTGGACAGGATCTAGGATACCCTGGGCTGGGAGGAAACTTGGGGGTGGTCTCCAGTCCCACCTGCTACTTAAAACACTGTATAAAGATTGGATAAGACTCTCTGTCCACTCAGGTTCCCTAAATCTCTGAGCACCCCTGGGTGAGACTGATGAGGCCCTGTGAGTCTCAAATTCCTGTTAACTTGTTTCTAATTACAACTTTTGACCTTTTTCTCTCTGTAATCAACAGTAACTGCACTAACTGGGTATAATTTTAGTGGGAATTGAAAACTGGACAATCAACTTCCCTTGGCATTGCTTTCTGATAATTTTCTCAACTACTGGACCAACATTTTCTTTCGCTTTCTTCAAACAGCAAGAGAGGGTGCTTGCTGTTAATGCTGGTATCTTTTGGGATCTGCAGTTTCTGTATGACATATTTCTTATTTAAATGGAGGTTACAGATTTTAAATTTTCTATGTGCTCATTCATTTAAACATAAGCAAAAAAAAAAAAAACCCTTTTTTTTTTTCCATATATTCTCTATTTTCCAGCTCTACAGTTATCTGTGGATGAAAGGATTTATCAAGTAAGCACACAGCAAAAAGTCTAAGAGGAATGTTTGATATATCAAAAAATAAAAATCAGTTTTCTCCTACTCGCTCTTGCTCAGACTGCAAAATGGAATACACAATAATGTATTACAATCTAATTTATATTCTTTTTAAATTATAATCAGGTTCCAGGGTTAGTTTTCCATAGTATAGATTTGAAAAAGAAAATAATTCACGACTCCAATTTCCCTTTATCTTATTATATTGATAGTGAAGAGATGGGGTTGCTCAAGCATTACAAAGTCATTTTATGTTATTTTGCTGAGGTTATTGTTGTTTTATTATTAAATGATTTCTTTTACTGGGTTTTTTTAAATATGATGATTCATATCCTTAATACATTAAAGGATCACTGTAAAGAAATATCTGACCAGAGCCAGAGGACTGAGTTATGCGTGAAAAGATGAAGACACAGCTTAAGTACAAGAAGAGACTCAATCCACAGTATAAGCATAAAGAAAAATTTTAAAAAATAATAGTCTTAAGGATATTAAAGATCTCAGGTCTTATTTTCCTAAGCTATAGGGATTCCAGGTCACAGTAAAATTGCAATATAGTAATAAAAATGCCTTGTTATACTTAGATGGAAACATCAATATTTCAGAAAGATGTAAAATGTAAAATATATAAGATTTTGCAATATTGGTAAAAAACAAGACCAAAATCTAACTGGGGCCCCTTTACAGGTTGCAAAAGAAATATCTGTCCAAATAGTTTTGCATTTCTCTCCTTTTTTTTCAGTTAAAGGTTATTTTATTTTTTGAAACTAGCAGGCAAGCCACTTCTCATCAGATGGAAATGTATTTGAAGATTGTGGTTTTGGCCATGTAGTACCAACAGCATCAAGCATCAAATATGGAGAGCTTTATTAGTGTTATTATTAAAGAGAATAGGATTTGGATGGAGATGGTGAAGAGGGCAGAACCAAAAATCATGGGAAATAAAAGTATTATTGCCTCCCACTGAAATGCAAACAGGGCTGGATCACTGAGGGGAGGGAAGACTGGAAGTTCCACCAGACTAAGCCATCAGGCTCAACCCTTGCAGTTCATAGAATCATAGAACACAGAAGGGTTTGGGTTGGAGGGACCTTAAAGACCATTTAGTTCCAGCTTCCCTGCCACGGATAGGGGCACCTTCCACTAAAACAGTTTCCTCAGAGCTCCATCCAACCTGGCTTTAACCACTTTTAGGGATGGGGCACCACATCTTCTATGGGCAAATGCCTCACAATTCTCCTAGGACAGGTCAGTAGTTCCCAGGATCAGTCCTCTTTTCCACTCTTAAGTATGGGTACAATGTTTCCCCTTTTCCAGTCCCTGAGATTTTACTTGACTGCCATCACTATCCAAATATCACAGAGAGTGGCTTAGCAATTACATTTGCCAATTCCCTCAGGACCCTGCAATGCATCTCACCAGGTCCCATAGATCTATGCTCTTCCCAAATCAAGAGGATGGAAGAAGAAATTGATAGGCACCAGTGCTCTGTGCAAATAATTTTTAAAGCATATGTGAACATCCTGGGTTCTTTACCAAAGCGAATTGCAACACTGAGTAGGAAGTTAGCTATTTGAAGGTAAATCTTCTCATCATAACTGTTTTTTAAGTTAATATTTTTTCAGCATTCAATATGCAAGTTTGTATATAGCAAGTTTTAAACTGCATAGTAGTTGGTCAGACAAGAGATACAGAATTGTTTCTTTTCCTTTAAGACAACCTCCTTTAAGAGCTCTTTCCTCTACTTATGATTGAAATAAAAAGGATCTACAAAAAAAAAGGAAAACAAATATTTTATAACTTGCAGCACAGGACTTGTCGTTCATCATTTCTGAAAACCTGCAGTTGATAATAAGCCAATTTCACTTCTGAAATCAAAAGGGTAAATAAATGATGTGCATAGAACACCATGTGAAAAAGTCTGATACTGCAAATGTCTAATCACGTGGTTTCAGCAGGAGGTTAGGAATATAAATAGGAGTTAGGAACCCCTGCTGAACCTGGAACATGGTTAATTTTATATACTTGAGTAATATTTAAATCAATGGGAATTCAATACAATATTAAGTAATCTTATATTTAAAGGAATAAAACTGAGATTATTTTTCTCAGTTATGTGCTCTTACACATCATTCAATATTTTTTTTATTTTCATATAATTTAAATTCACATTTCAGTTTTCCTTCTGTTTGATGAACTGCATAAATGTTTGGTTTATTGATATTTTGTGAGTAATGAGGTCCACTGGTACATTCTTGTAACTGATAAAATACCTGCAAGCTCCACATTTATTCAGCACAATATATCCTTTGGATTCTGAGTCTCTAAATGAAAGAAATTTGATCCTAATGATATTTGAAAATAATGAGATCACTCAGCAGTATCAATTAATTGTAATAAGTAGAAGTATTTGTTTGAAATGTCACACTATTTTTTAATAGTATAAAGCCATCTTATTTTACCAATTCACTTAAAATTCTATGATCGTAGTATATATAAATACTTTCCATATCAAAATGCATATTTTAATTAATGTATTATCTCTATTTTTTTAATGAATGAAACATTGCTGCTCTGTTTATAGTTACATATATTTATATTATATCATACCATATTATATCATATCATACCATACCATATTATATTATGTTATGTTATATTATATTTTTACATACACTAATTACAGTCATATACAAAAAAAAATGCAGAAAACCACTAACCTGTGATGAGAAAGGAGAAAAAGCCTCACTGTTTTCATCCTAGTCAGACTAAGTAAGGGTGTCCATAGTTCTGAATCCTGAACAAGAAATGAAGGCTTCAGGTAAATTCAGGTTTCACAGCCTGAAGTCAGCTACCTCAGACCAATATAATCTCTGGGTGATATTTTTGGTGATTAGTCTCTGGTAACTAGGAAATATACCAAGCTTGTTTTATATATGAAAAGCAAAAAGCATCATCAGAGATACTTTAATTTGAATTTTGGAGTAAAGCTCTTCCAGCTTAAAGGTGCTACAGATCTCTAGTTTGAAGAGTCTTACAGATTGAATCATTGATATTGAGAGCCTCTTCAGACCACCATTGAAATGGGAAAAAAAAAAAAAAAAGCCTGATTTGTTTGGTATTGATAAGTGATGTTTTTTGTGTGTGTGTTTACCCTCGATTTTGCTTTCTTATTTTCTGTACAAAACTGTGACACATGACAAGCCAGGCTGTTTTGAAAACACTGCATCTTTGGACAAAGGAAGCAATAAAGGAAATTAGATGGCACAGTTGTAGCATGACACATTAAAGTCTCTTTAAACTTACAGCTTTCAATTTTACACTTGTAAAAAAATTAATTTCATTTTAAACTTGTAAAATATTGTCATATGGAAAGATGCAATGAATATGCATATTGTGACTACCATATTTCAGATGTGAGGTTCCTTGCAGCAGAAGGTTTCTTTAGTAATCTATAAAACTTTTAAAAGATTAAATCTGGGCAGACATGGCTGTCTAAAGTTACCCTTTTTTTTGTCCAAATCATCCTCTTAGTCAATCAAAAAACCCTATATTTTCTGTCACCTTGAAGGTTTCAAAATCTCACACTGAATCTTATGGTACAGAAACGTACCAAAGCAGGTGACACTTTCTTGGAAAAGGAAGAAAAGTTACATTTATAATTATAGGTTCTAACCACTTTTGCCTCCAAATGTCATATATGAAAAAAGGCATTTTAGTCTATTCTAAATCATTCAGGATTTAAGTCATCAGAAGGCTACTACTGATGTTTGCTCTTGTCCTAGGTACAAAGTTGACAATCTGTAACAGCTGTAGCATTTTAATAGTAAATATATCTGCATTTTCCCTCAAACATAAAGCATGTAATAACTTTTCTAACAGTTAATCAGGACAGTACCATTATCACCCATTAACCTTTGGTATACTTGATAGCATTAAAACAGGAATGCTATCAAGGCTGCATCAGAGACTTCTCTTTGTGGCCTTTAGGTTGAAAATAATAGCAGATCGGTGGGATTTTGCTGTTGATTTTAAACCCCACATGGCAAAGAAGTGCAACCCATAGGAGATCTACAGTGTTTGCAGCCTCAGAATGGTTAAGGCAATGATCTGATTTTCATTTAGTGCAATAATACTGATTCTTTGTATGTATTAGGCAGTGCTGTCCTTTCATTTGGAACACAGCTTTAATTCTTATCTGACAGATTTAATCTTTCATCCAAAAAGTTCAGCACTGCATCACCCCTTTGTAACTCATAATGTCACAACCATTTAAGGGGCAAAAAGTTTTTGTCATCCCTACTCACTTTATTTTGACCTTTTTAGAGAAATTTGGGACAGACTAATGAAAAAACCCATATTATTTCTAATCCATAATTATTCTTAGGTATTACCAAAACTTCTTAACTGTAGTAAAGAGGTTCAAACATATTAAAAAAGCTGCTAGCTATCAGAACTAGATAAGTAATATATAGGAAAGAACTGATTTAACAGAAGCCAGTCCCAAAATCCTTTAATAATTCCTCCAAATTTGTGTATAAACATTAAACCCAATAAAATGCCACTGTATAAACCGTAACAGAGAAGATAAGCGAGAAGAATATCAAAAGAAAGTTCACATAATGGGAGTATTTTTTCAAAGCTGTTTGTTAGTTTAGTTTTCAATATTACCACTTTCAATGGTGAGTCATAACATCAAACGCAGCAAAACACATATATGACAGAAAAATTAATACAATTTCAGGCCAATTGAATATATCAACTTACTTATCCAATAACAAAGTACAAATAACATTTCTCAAAATCATCAACTTTCATAATTTTCAGTCAGATTACCAGAGCACTACTTTTCACCTCATCTCATTTTTCTCTTACAATTATTTTTAATCTCAGAGAGGTTTTTTCCCTTAATTTTTTTTTTTTTTTTTTTGGTTCAGGATATTGTATTTTTGAAGCAAGGTAGAGCTACATGATATGGAATCTTGCCAGCTTCCGATTAACAATAAAAATGTTAAGAGTATTGGACTGTAATATAATGATAAGATTAAACTGTGAAACAGGTTTGATTATAAAAGACCTCATCTGAAAAAAAAAGGTAATCCTGATGTGAAATGTTATATATTATGGCTGAGAAGAAATAATAAACCAACTTATGCATATACTAAAAGTTAAAATATTCAATTATATTTTAGAAGACATGCTTATCAGTGAAACACACTTGCTCTACCAAAATAAAAGTTGCATAATTGGAAATGAAAAAGTTATAGCTGTGTCCTTCAACTTTTTCCAAGGTGCTTGTTGATTTTTTTCTGGAAGAACACTTATCTTGTTTGAGGGGGAGGAAAAAGAAACCAACTTTTTATTTCATTCAGTTTTTATCCTCTTAGCTACACATTCCTGTTAACATCTCCCATGCAGGTCATATTTCAGGACAAGTATAAAACCAATAACCCATGGACCTAAATGAACATTTTCTTGTTCATTTTGGATATGGAAACAGTGCAGCACACAGCTTTTCTTTACACATGCTCATGCTCTACTTTTTGGTTTGATTAGTCAGCCTGCTCTGAAGGTGTGAGCTTTATGCTTTTGATAAAATGTGGTTCCAGATATTGTGGTTGGTTTATTTAAGCTTTTATAGAGACATTGCTACCTCCTACTTCAGTTTCCAATACAAACACAACAAATTAGCTTCTTCAGAATGATCAAATACAGTGGCTGTTTGAATTAGATAAAATCAAAACATTAAATTTGCTGAACGGTACAAATATTTGACTGACAATTCATTTACTCATCTCAGATTCAGAGGAGGTTTTTTTACAACCCCTCTCAAACCTAGAACAAACTTTAGGACCTAATCCCACTAATCCTCCAAAGCTGAAAAACATAAAAAATATTGAATTAATTTTGCATCGTGTCCTGTTGGTCATGCAGGTCAGCAGATTCAGGCTGTAGAAAACAAAGTGGCAGGTAAACGGGTTAAACTGAAAGCTGAAATGCATTTTATTGTGTCCCAGGATCTAACCAGGTAATTCCTTTTCAAGGGATTGGAAAGAGCCAAGGATCATGGAGACTCAGAGGTGTCACTGGTGGAGTGCATTGGCAACCCTGTGTTGACAACCCCTTCTTCCTGTGACTGTTCATCTGGTATCAAATTAACAAATCCCTCTCATCAGTACTTTTTAATTCTTTTACATCCAGGAAGTCTCCAGTTTTTATGCTTAAGGCAGAACTTCTTATTCTTTAGGCACCTAAGAGCATTGCAATGGAAACAGACAATTCACCACCAATAGGTTTTCTGACCCAGATGAGCATACACAGACATTCAAAAAAAAAACAAAAAAAAACAAAAAAAAACAAACTCATTGAAGGAAATATGAAGTTAGGAGCTGGGAGCCAAAAGTCCACTCTGTAGTCCTGCAATTCTTTAGACCATGAGAACAAACCACTTGCTGCTGTGAACTTACAGGCATTATTACTTCCATCAAAAGTAAGAAAATTTCATCCTATCATATGAATGGTAGGAGATACCATTATAAAAAACACAATCTTAATGAAAATATCTAATTTATGGTCTCCTGCCATAATTTTCAGGATTTCAGAAAAATATTTTTTTTTCTATTCTAATTCTATTTAAGATATTGTATTGGAGGTTTTCATTTAAATAATGTGCATACCCTCATATTTGAAATTAAAATATTCATAGATTTTCTAGATCACTAGGGAAAACAATTATATTACATGCTGGTATGCTGTTGATCCTCTATAGATGTTTAAGCAGCACTCAGCATTTATTTTCCATTTTGTTTTTTGTATCTAATGAGGAATTCTTTTCACTGTGAAGTGCAGCAGAATACAAAGAATATTGAAAATGGAGAAATGTGGAGAATATGCTTCACATTGTCTCAAGTTTATTCTTCCAGACATGCAATTTTACATGAAATAACCCAGATATGACTGCAGCTTCTTTCTCTATGGACAATTGGCACTGTTCAAGTTCAACAACAGTTGGTTTTTATATAATACTATATTAGTCCTGCTACTGTTAAGAAAGAGAAAGTAAAATAAGCTTTAATGCTCTTTTGAGGAAGCAGGACGTGTATGACGCTCCATTTTGCCCACATGTATAAAAGAACACAGACAGGTACTATTTGCTAAAAAAAAAAACCAAAAATCCCCACCCCCCCCAAAAAAAAAAACCCAAC
This sequence comes from Cettia cetti, assembly GCA_013401135.1. Taxonomy (NCBI): domain Eukaryota; kingdom Metazoa; phylum Chordata; class Aves; order Passeriformes; family Sylviidae; genus Cettia; species Cettia cetti. The sequence goes on along the minus strand of VZUI01047908.1, from coordinate 51,363 downwards.
CAAACCAACACAAAAAAAAACCCCCAAAAAAACAACAAAAAACCCCAAACAACTAAAGGTTCAGCAGACCCTGATTTTGGAAGAACGCTCTTCATAAACACTTTGGTGCATAACTTTACGGTTAACTGAAAATATGCTAGTACAGCATCTTTACAGGTTATTGTTACATGGCTTGCAAAAGTCTAAAGCTATTCCAAATGTCAACATAAATGCTAAGAATACCTTCAGGCTAGGAAAAAGCCCACTGAGTCTAGGCTCATGTCATTTCATTTCATTTCATTTCATTTCATTTCATCAGACTTCACTCAAAGCAACTAAAAATCTAAATTTAACTTTCACATGTAAAAAAATATTTCCATTTTAGCAACTGCCAACTGAATTTTGTATTATTTTCCTCACTTGCCAGTCTGTGTAGCACTGCAATCTTGGGGAAGAGCTACTGGAAAGCTGCCCAGTGGAAAAGGATCTGAGGCTGCTGGTTGACAGTGGCAGAACATGGTCCAGGTGGCCAAGAAGGCAAATGGTATCCTGGGCTTCTATCAGGAGCAGTGTGGCCAGCAGGAGCAGGGCAGTGGCCATCCTGTACTTAGCACTGGGGAGAGCACACCAGTTTGGGGCTTCTCACTACAAGGAGGACATTGAGGTGCAGGAAAATGTTCAGAGAAGGACAATGGAGCTGGTGAAGGGTCTGGAGCACAAGTCTGATGAAGAGGGGCTGAAGGAGCTGGGGCAGTTTGGCCTGGAAAAAGGGGTTCAGGGAAGACTCTACAACTCCCTGAAAGGAAGGTGTTGCCTGGTGGGGATAAGGCTCTTCTCCCAGGCAACAAGTGAGATAGTGGAAGGAAACTTCCTTAAGTTAACACAGGGGAAGTTTAGATTGGTTATTAAGAAAAGTTTCTTCACCAATTGGAACAAGCTGCCCTGGGAAGTGGTAAAGTCACCACCCCTGAGGTATTTAAAAGAAGTGTAGATGTGGCACTCAGGGACATGGTTTAATGGAGACTTGGCAGTGTTGGGTTAATGGCAGGACCCGGTGATCTTAGGGATCTTATCCAACCTAAATGATTCTATGATAGGAAGACACCCCTTTTTTAAAAAAATATTTTCTATCAAGTTATTACATTTTATCAAAATAAGTCAACTAAACATCACCTTTACAGCCAAAATGCTGCAGTTGGCATTTTTTGTATCATAATTAAATGTATCTTTTCCACCCTACTGAGCTTCGATATTTTTGTTGCAGCCATTTTGCAATTGTATTAATATGCTTCTTAGCAGCATGCTATGTAACAGTTTCGCTCCAGATCCTTGAAGAAGAGTCTTGTAAAACACAGAAGTTTTGATGCATATGGAAGATAATAGAATTATTTCCACCATGTGTATATGCTGGAAATCAGATTCAATCACCTGGCCAGCTTTGGCAGTATTTCCACTCAGTTAAGATCAGCAGATTGTTGAACATTCATGGGTCAGAACTTTTTATTAGAAGACCCTGGCATTATGTTCTTGCTTAAAACAATTCATCATTGCTCTTTCCATCTGAAGAACTTTTACCTTTTGAGAGTTAATTTACTATATAATGTTTCATTTGATAGGCCCTGAGCCTGCTGCTCACAAGTTACTTAACATCACATTTTTCCTACTCCTTAAGTTTCAAAATCATGGTTGATTTCCTTGTAATGAATAATTAATAAAGTAAACTGTTCTGCTGGATGATTTAGGAAGGAAAGAGAATAGCTAAAGAGCCTTTTCCCTTCATAGTTGGGGTACAAAATTGTTATTGCTAAAGAAGAATATGAATAGATGCATAGATATTCAACCCTTTCTCAGAGTAGCAGTTGTTCTCTGGAGACATCCAGCCAAATTTAGTCACAGGGCACACTCACTCTGTCATTCAGTACCATACCATTGGAGCCAGAGTAATGCATTTTATCATGGTCATACTACTTATATGCAAAGAAAAAAAAAGAAAAAAAAAAGAAAAAAAAGAAAAAAAAAAGCATAACAAAACAAAAGCCCAGGTTTTGGTGCAGATAAACATTCAAAAACTGAATTACAAGGGTTTATGTAAAGAAAAATCCAAGCCAAATACCTGATATAAAGTGCCTTATTTCTTCATTAACTTTTTAAAATCTTAGTTCTTCTGAGTTTTCCTAACAAAAATTGAATTGCTATAATAAGTGATCATCACAAAAATTAAAAAACAAAGCAACAAATAAGAGCAAAAAGGAAACATCTGCACTGCAAATGCTAAGCATACAGCTTTTGTAATGAATTACTTTACAGTGGCTGATGACAAAAAGAAAGCATTGTAGTTGTGCTTCAGCATGTTCCAGAGCACATCTGCTGAAATCTCTACTTTCTCTTGAAATCCCTACCTTCTATTTCTACATCCCAGAAGAAAATCACATATTCATGTCCAGAAATGTTATACAAACTTTCATTTAGCATACAAGTACCTCAGTTGAATTAAAACAGAAGTAGCAACAGAAAATGGAAGATGATATTTTTTAATATATTGGAGTCACCTTCCTTATCAGAAGTGTCAAGGATTCCTATAAAAGCAAATATCCAGCACACATCACACTTCTTAGATTTAGTGAATTCCATCTTGCTCCTACAAATTCCACAAGAAATTTCTTTACCCTTTTCTCTGGACTAAAAATCAGAGTTTCTTAGTGGAGTAAAAAACTGCACTTCTCTTTACTCTAAGCTAATAACAGCTCCTGAATGAGTCTCTGCTATAATTTAACAAGCCTAAGGGTGTAATTATACAAATGAATTATTGAAAGGTAATTTTACTCTTTTTTGGTCATTCTGCTCAAAGCCTACATATTTATGCTCATTCTCTGAGGTAACTGATTTGGAAAACATAAATGTAAAGTATTATGCAACAAATGATGGTGCCCTACTTATGAGATTATTAATAATTCCTTTATTACATTAAAGAGAAAAAAAATACAGAATATTAATTTCAAAATCAGTAGGAGAAACTTCTCATTAGGAAAAAGCAATCCCTTTAAAAAACCCACTCTTCCCTAACATTGCATTATCAAAAATTGTAAGTTAATGTTTTAAATTTTCTTTTTATTGTTTGCCTCTGAGTTCTGAGCCTTGTAGGGCTTTTCATGATCACCTTTCATAATCAAGAAAGAGAAGAGATTTTCTCTATATGAATTCTGAAATAAGCATGGGCTCATATCGCTCCAATTTAATTGCAGCTCTAGTGATACTTCTTATTAAAAGTCCCAGACCGTGCAGGATCAAAATCTGGGAATATTTCAATGCAAGGAACATCCTCAAGAAGAAATCTCAGTGACCTGAGAGTGCTGTTTTCACTGAATGTGATCCTATTAGTCCAGTCTTTCTTCAGTTTTTTCACATTAGAAACTATCTAGCAGGTTCTAAGTAGGATTCTTTCTTTTTATTATTGCAAAGGCATAGTTGCTGTGATAGATAGCAACAGAAAAGTGCATTTGGAAAAATCAATAGGAGCAAAGGTGTGAAGGAGCTTGTTCTTTGTCACTGCAGTTTGGTTACTAAGATGAACAAAAAACTTACAGAACAATGATATACCTAAAGCTGATCAGAAAATCAAAGGCAAGCCTTTCCAAGGAATATCTTCTCTACAAAATTAAGAGTTTTCTGGTGAATAAACAAAAAAACCAAGAAAAAATCCCTTTGACCTTTGGATAATATTAAAAGTTATCGTCTTCAATTAATTGAGTGCTACACCCTGGAAGTTGCACATACAATTCTGAGCGAGATTCCCCCTTTCCATGTGCCAAAGTTAATAGTTAGATTTTATGTGGATTTCTCATGGTTTCCCTTTGAAGTTTATGGTTGCTTCGTGATGATGATACACAAGGGGAGTTCAAGCCTCAAGAAGGAGCTTCATGGCCTATAGGGAGTAATGAGAACATTCTCACCTAATTATTCACCTACTTCAGCCTGAGGGTTTGTCTGTTCTGATGCTCAGTTCCAAAATATTTCTGAATCTATCAGCAATAAACCCCTTCATGTTCTCTGAAATACTTCAGGTGGGTGAGACAAATGTGTTTAGCTTTGTATTGTAAACAGCTAGTAATACAGTGACAGTATTTCTAGTCAATCTTTACTTATTATAAAATTTTAAAAGTGATACTGCTCCCCTCACTGAAATGTCACTCGTAATGCAGCTTTGTATCAAAATAACAAAAAAACCTTCCAGTATCAGTAGTACAGAAGATAAACTATCACTTTCCAATTCACAGTTGTCTACTTAATTTTAGTCTTCAAAAACAAGTGGAAAAGTAAAATGTGACATGTTTTGCTGAGATTTCAACAATACACATCTAGGTGTCTTTTTTACTTAAAATTATTCCTTACAAAAATACACATGGCCAACCATTTAAATTTATTATATGATGGAGGTAGTACTTTATCATTGTGATTGAAAGGTAAACTTTTGAATTTCTTGGGTTTGTGACTATTCTAATGTATTACCTTTCAGAACATTGGGTTTTATTAAAGCCCACAAGCCCACACAAACCCCAGAAGCCAGTAAATACAGAAATGCCAGCTGTATGTACTGTATGAAACATGTTCAAGGCAGCTTTGTCTGGAACAAAGGGGATAAGTTATGATTTTGAGACCTAACCCTGCCTGTCATATAGAGTAAGTTATGCCCTGGAATAAACCTGAGCCTGAAACCAGCTGTTTATCAATTGGTAATGTGAGGAACATTGCTTAATTAACCAAACACAGTTTATTACATTGTATGCTCACAGTAAAACATGAACCAGCCACTGCAACACTCATGATGGTGCCACCAATACATCCAGAAAACAATTTAAAGCAATTGGAGAGAATGGAAAAGGAAAAGGAGGCGTTCAGTGGATCAGTGTATGCAGGACTAACAAAGCAAGTGAGCTACCTAAAGGTGACACCATGCTCATAATTCCAGGAAAAACACCTCTCTGTGCCCCTAAGGACTATCATTGTTCTTACTCTGCCTGCAAATCAACCAGTTTTACATCTTAGAGGCATTCTTTAGTCTCATGGCCTCTCCTTGCATTCAGCGAGGATGGTTGAATTGACTTCTGCCCCTAAAGGTTGCTTAATCCCAAAATCATCATGAATCAGAGCTCTTAGACACAGCAGTTCATAGATCAATATATTAACACAGACTAAAATCAATGGTGGTTTGCATTATTATGCTAAATTTTGAATCACAGCACTTTAGGACCAGACCCACTGCTCTTCAGCCAGTTTTGGGACTTGTAAGTGCCACTCAGTGGATGTGATGGACAGCTGGAGGTGACAACCTCTTAAATTGTCCTAACTTGGACTCGTAAAGCTTGTCAAAGGGAAATCATTAAAAAGAAATACCTTGACCTTCCCTATTTCCTAGTCTAGCTTTTTGCACTTCTGCTCCTAGAAAAGAACAGTTTTTATTCATAGGTGGTGTCTGCAAACTCTTCCTCTCCCTTTTCTTCATATTTTTTTTCCCAGTTAAACTGCAAATAAATAGCCAGGATTTTTTCCTTGTCCACTATTCAAGCCTTGTCATTTTGCTTAGCTAATCACCTTATCCGTACCTCTCAACTTCTGTATTACATTAAATCCTCTCTTGACTCATTTTAATCTGAACAACAAAAAAATGTAAGTGAAAGACCTAGAAGTTTTCAACTCAACAATCTTTAATACATGAAAGTTATAACAGTATCACTGATTATGCTAATATTTGGAGTTCAATTTTGATTCAGCGACATATTCTGCAACTTGGAAAAGCAGACATGAGTTGATAAAAAAGAGCTAAAATATATATATTGAATGAGTGTCTGTTAAATTCTTTCCCTAACAGATATACTGCAAAATACTATTAATTTTATAAATAGAATATCTATTAAATTAATACAAGGCAACAGAACACCTAAATAGCTAACTGTCCTGTCATACAGTTGCCCAAAGAATGAGCTAATTACAGTAGTCTTTCCTTTGCTTATGGAAAAATATGAGGTTTGGGTTTTTCTGTTTGTTTGCTCCTATTTAAATACAGTTGTGGAGGACACAAAGTGTGTAAGGTAGGAAGCAGAGCTGACCATGTCCAAGATTGCTCAGGGTTTTTCATTCAGGGCTCTCCAGGCTGGAACTACAAAAGAATTTTCTCCCAGGCTGAGCTGCAGGAATTTAAGAATATTTTTGCTTTTTCTCATAGTTTGAAGGGTTGGTTGTGCACTTCACATGTTCTCCTGACAGCTTAGTCTAACAAATTCCTCTTGCTGCTCCATCAGTCTATGACATCAGAGATGCCCTTCATCTATTTTATTGCTACTCCATAGTTTTGGTAGGTTTTTTTGCACTGTAGTTGGCTGTAGAGTTTCTGTGCCTGTACTGCAGCAGGAGTAAACAGGGGGAAGCAACAAACTCCCAGCTCCTGCAGGCTGCAAATTAAAGTTAAAAAACTTTACATGGAACACAAACAACCTTCCCATGCAGAACAGCCTTTGGTTTCTGACCTGTACAAAGAGTTCCCAACATCAAAAAAAGCTGCATAAGTTGCCTGTTCACATATTTTAGGTTGTTGCTGGTACTTGCACCATTTTCCAAATCATATTTTGGTCATGAGTGACTGCAGTGCTATGTAAATCATAGAATCATAGAATAGTGAAGAAAAAATGGTTCCAACCCCTTGCCAATGACAGGGACACCTTCCACCAGAGCAGGTTGTTCACAGCTCCATCTAACTAATCCTCAAACACTGTCTACACGTACAATTAATTTTGGAGAAAGTCACATAAATATAAAAATATTTGTGTGAACACAACACAAGCATGTTAATGGGAAAAATCCAGGTCTTTTTTCTCCTCTCTTACCTATAAATCATGTTGCATTTGAGGAAATGAAACTGCAGCTGTGTTCCTGTGCCCACTTTTCTACACTGAAACCTTTGGGTGGTCTCTGACAATTTTTACAACTCCTCATCCTATTTCAATAAATCATTTTCATATTACCTACTTCCCAGATGAGCTGAAGCTCACTACTGAGCATTATCTTTTGTGGAGTTTTGTCTTCTCTGCTTCTCCCTGCAAAGATCTACATCATTTCATGGTACCTTACCTGAAGGGAAGAGGACACATCCTTCCTGCCTGTGTGTTGCATTGCTTCCAAAACACAGACACAGCTCAGACTTTCTCAGTCTAGAGGAGGGAAAAAAAAAATCAAAAACAAGGTTTACAAACTTTGTAAGATAAATCACAGAAGAACATATGGCACTGCCTGAGCTGGGCCAAAATGCAACTGTGTTAGGACTGCAATTGGGATAAGGATTTGGAAGTAGGAGTGAGAGGAGGAGGACCGTACTTTTAAGAGAGAAGAAACACGTCTACCCAGACTAGCTCACAAGCTACAAAGAACCAGACAGGATGCCAGAATACAACTTCATTTCATGTCAACATGGCAACAGTGATAAAAATACCAATACTGAGACTAAGGATTCTTTTTGAAGCACAGACCTGGCATCAGAAACTTTTTTGTTTGCTGGAAATCTGTTCAGGCAGTACATAAATCATTCAGACTCCTTTAGCCCTCTTCCATCTCCCGTGACTGCTAGAGAGCAGGAAGTTTCCCAGTGCCACAAGGGCAGAGAATGCTAAATAATTGCTACCTTGCTTTCATGCTGCAAATCTGGCCATACATGTGCAGTTACAGACCAGCTTTGCCTGTTTCATAAGGGGTGGATATGATGACCTTGACTCTGTTCTGACTCCAATTTCCACAAGCTGCTTGTTAGTCTCTTACCAGTTGCTCAAAATTGTAACCAGTGCTCTGAATATAAATGAGTTCTTGACTCTGCCATTTTCCTGGTTAAAATGAAGCCCCCTGTATCTCCCCACCTTTGGCACCATCACCTCATACACACACTTTTCATAAGCAATGTAGGAACCAGTGACTGTTCACAGGGGAGAGTCCGGTCACTTTTGGTAACCTCAGTGTTGCCTTCATTGTCTGCCTTGCCACATCCCCTACCCCTTACAAACAGTACACATATACACAGGAAATGAAACACAAAACATTGTAGGTTTTGAGTACTTGGTGATATGATAAAAATAAAAAGGCAAGCAAAATGAAGATAAGGAAGAAAATTAAGAAAAAAAAATCACAAACTCTTAAGGTGTGCACAATGGCATTGCTAAAATGTCTTCAATTTTGTAAAGGTAAAAATTCATGAAATTCTTTTGTAAAACTGAAAAAAAACCCCCACAAAACAAAAAACTCTGTTTAGTGAGGGTTTCTTTTTTTATTTATTTATGACCAGTACATATATTTGAAATGCCTTTTTTTTTCTTTTAGAGGTGTGGGTTTTTTTGTTTTGTTTTACCAGTAAGGCTCTTATCGACATTATTTCTCATTTATACTGAGGCATATAATAGTAATTTCCAAAGCATAAACAGGCAACCAGCCACAAATGCAAATGACTGGAAACCATTACCCTTTTTTCTTTAAAAGCCTGACACCAACAACACATCATGACACAATGGTGTCTGAACCCACAGCTGGCAAAATCAACAGGAATTTGTGAGAAAGAAGGTGTGCTAGCCATAATACCACATGAGAAGATCCACAGTTTGCTGCCTCTTTAGTAGACAGACAAAGCCTTCTAGACAGTATGAGAAAATATGTTATTTTAGTGAGCATCATGAATATGTACCCTTACAAGACTCTACTTGTCTTTCTCCTATAGGTATAAGGGATTTGCTCCCATGGATTAGTGCAAGGCTGCCTGAAGAACACTAGATGTAATTACCAGCCTGACCTCATCAGAAACTGAATTTCCTTTCCCCCTCAACTTGTGCCCTCCTAATATTGTTAATTAGATACCTGGCCTCATGCAGCCTTCTTAGTGATAAATGTCATGCAGTGCAGCAGCAAAACAGCATAAAGACCACATCTACCAGCTCTGTGGGCAAAGCCCTGTGGATGAAAAAAAAAAAAAAAAAAAAAGAAAAAAAAAAAAAAAAAAAAAAAGATTCACTGGCTTCAGGAAAGAAACTCTTAAAACAGCAATGCAAATCATGTCTCACGGAAACAGACAAAAAACCAGTCAAAATCAACCCTAATAAATAGCTGCATATCCTCACATTAAAAAAAGAAAAAAAAAAAAAAACCAAAAAAAAAACAAACACAAAAACAAAACCAAAAACAAAACAAAACAAAACAACCAAAAAACAAACCAGCAACAACCAAAAACCCAAAACACCAAAAAAAACCCCAAAAACAAACCAAAAAAATAAAGGGAAAAACACTCTCTCATTTACTCCCCCGATGCTAAACAGTGTAACAGGACTACAGCAGATTTCTTTTCTCACACTCTCTCCCCAGACTACAAATTCTCCCCACTGAATGTAGTTCAGAATGGAAAGAGACAAGGAATCCTGTACTGCAACAACTCACTCATATTAGCCTATGCCAAAGCCACCACTTGATTTATACATCCAGTTAGAGGCCTTTAGGGCCAAGATACACTTAAAACCAGCAGGGTAGCTGGTAGTAAGCCTTTCTAGAGACGGAAATATTCTGTTCTCTTTAGGTAATGCCTCAATCCCAAATGTCAGAATGAACATCATGATATTGTAACCTAGACAGATACAGTAAGAGAAGCTATTCCTTTGAATACCCTCTTAATGAGTGACTAACTCCTTGTCACTTGCATCCTTATCTCATTGAATTTATTTAATTTAATTTTGTGTTGGCTTCTTTTCTTTCATTTTTACTTTTCCCACTGATTCCACTTTATAAACACAAAATCCAAAGAGCTCCCATGAAGCACTGTACCTTCAAGTCAGCCAGATAGATCAATGTAATAAACATGGAGCCTCAGATTTCGTTATGCAGACATCAAAGTAAATTTGGTCTCAAGCACAGGATGCCAATGGATTAATTACAGGGTATTAAAAGCTAAATGTACACACACTGAAATATCTGTGTACAAACAGAAAACAGACATGAGCAGATCTGGTTTAAGGTCAGTTTGTCTTCCTTTCAACTTCAAATGTTCTTATGGGCCATCAGCTCTTAGATTCTAACATTAAAATATTTGAGGTTAAACAAGATTATCTTTGAAAATGTCTTGTTCTATCTCTTGTCAGCAGAGGCACACTGTTCCCTATTCCATGGAAATTTGAACCTGGTTTAGAACATCTGCGATATAAATCGTATTTCAGTGCCCAGAAGATACTGTTCTTTTTCTATTAATTCAATACTGAGGTTTGCTCAATTTCCCATATCTAAAGGTGCTCTTCTACCAAAGAAAAACGAGTGTTTGGAAGTTGAACAGAGCTCTTCCAAGTTTTATCTTATGTACATATTTTTGAGTTCTCTTATAAAACCCACTGATTTCAACAGGTACATTCCTAGCACCTTGCCTTAAACATGAATAGTCATTGTAGCAGGAGGCTCCTGAGCAATAGTCTGTATTAGCAATGCTCTGCATTGCAATAATCAAATTTTCAGTGTAAATTTCCCCCAGAAAAAAGCAATATTCTCTCCATTAAGTCACAGCAAACAAAGTAAGTCTGATTAACTTTAGCCCTATTTTTAAAGCACTCCTTTAATATCTCCCTCAGGCAACAAAGAATTTGCAAAGAGTTTTGGTGAAACAGTAAAAGGATCTCACTTTAAATGTTCCTTAAATCTTGCTTGTTTATTTTTTTTTTCAACTTCACAGCATTTTTAACACAGAGAAGAAAGTAGATCAAAGTCCCACTTGCTGTTTTCTCCCTACCTTGATATATGCTAAATATAATATCCAGGATGGGACAAGATAATGGATTCAAGCAAAGAACAGGAGCACAGTGCCAGTTGTCTGCAGCTGCCTCAGAATACGTAGAGTATTGTGGGAACTAAATGATAACATTTGTGACTATTTTACCCTAAATATTTTATTTGCAATTCAGTAAAACACTGTCAAGGAGCTGCATTTGTTTTAAAATTTCTAAAATGAAATTATAACTTTTCAAGGCAATTGTTGCATGTTTCTCCTAGGTTCATAGACAAGCTGTTTATGTGTATTAAAAATAATTATTATGGCAAACAGATGAATGAAAAAAAATCCCACTAATTTCAACACTGGAAAAGTTTAAATACAGGTTACTAATTATCACCTATAAATGCCTATTCACATTTTTAAGGGTCTATATTTCATAGGCCCTCCTATTTCGACCTCCTTTTGGAACTTAGGTAACAGAAATACACTCAGCTTTGGATAAATCTTTGTTTCCTGCTCATGAATGTCTGTATAACTGAAATAAGATTTTAATGATTGACAAATAATAACAGAGAGACTGTTGTATTTAGTTTTCTTTCTTGTGATTGGTCTAGACAAGGAAATACATGTTTAAAATATTTTCATGTAAGATGAATGTGTCTTTTTTCTACAATAAGCAAAAGAAATTAATGAAATAATGTCACTCCTGTGAAAAGCATAAATCCATAACAAGTAGTCCCCTTGGAATCTTGCTGAAAGAGTCACACAAAACCCCAGGTTAATAAAAATTTAGGCAGTCTGAGAGTAGACCATCATATATGCAGCTATGAAATCAAAACAGCTCAGAGTTGCTTCAATATGTTTAAAGTTGACAAATGTCTTGCTCTTTCTCATGAAGACTAATTTTTTTTCTATCTTGTTGAGTTTTATAAACATAAATGCAAATATTAATCATATATCACAAATACTTTTGCTTTTGGAGCCCTAATTGTTTCTAAAGTATCTTTTATCCTTTTACAAAATACAAATATAAACAAGTTTTAGCTCACACATCAGATTTTTTTTTTCAGAAGCTTAAGACACTATAAAGGAATTAAGATGCTGTAGAAACTCTCATATCAAAAAAGTATTTCTATAAGCAATTTATGGAAGCCAGAGCTTTATTATAAACATCATCAGTGTGACAACCGAAAAATAGCTGTACACATTTTTGAGTGTAAAGGGACCTGCTAATTGACAGTAGATGGAACAAGTTTATATGCCCAACAAGCCACATAAAGGAGTATCTAAATTCTAAGCTTCCTTTCTCTTGGATATAATTTTCACAACAGAGGGATGAAATATTCCCAATTATATAAAGGAAATTATCTTGGTTCTCCTATCTTGCATGCAAGATACACTACCCTATCAAAATGTTTTTTGTTTGGTTTTTTTGTTTGTTTGTTAGTTAGTTGCTTTCTGTGAGAAAGAGAAGGAAGAAATTCAACAATTACAATTGTACAGAAACCCCAGAAATTGCTTCTTCTTGTTATGGAGAAAGAAGTTTTATTTGATCAGGAAAACTGACTTTTCTTTCTTCTGTTTTTGCCTCATTTTTTCTGATGCTTATCCATCTTGCTTTTATCCTTTTATTCTTCTCTGTCCTTGCTTTTATTCTTTTGCAAACATCAGGGATTTGCAATGGCTAAAATTATCCATCCAAGTTAAAACGTATGCATGCATTTTCTCCTCTCTCTTTCCAGCTTAGAATGTGGACAATCTAAAGCAGTTGAGCTAAGACAAATCTTTTATCTAATCAAAGACTCACAGCCCCTGGTATTCTTTCATTACCAGGATTCATTGGCTCTAATTCATCTGTAGCTCTCAAACCCAGAGGCTACAGAGTAACAGGAGTTAAGAAAGTTGCTTAAGGAAAAAAAACCTTCTAGGAGTAAGTCTAGTTGTCAGTATTGAAGTGGATAATCTAATAATCCATGATACCACAGAGATTCATATTTTCATTCAACTTGGCTAATTTAACCTACATCTCTAAGGATCTGCAAGTACCCTTTAATGTTATTGATGGTAGAAATCTGACTGAAAGTAAATCTGAATGAAAGTAAATCAGTGACATTAGTTTGTGGGAGATTTAGATCATCTCTTTGTCTTCTAAATACTTAACAACAAAAAGCAAGTCCTTTGAGGAAGTGACTTCTAGCTCTTGTTAAATAAGATATAAATGGGTCTTTCTTTAGGTCCCTTAGCAAAAAGTTCAACAAAACTTTAAAGATAAAGCTAACTTTAAAAATTTATTCACAGATCAGGAAGCTGAAAAAGAAATCTATCAATGGAATATTAAAAAGAATTAAAAATTGATACTGTCTTGATAGTGGCCTTTAAAATGCCTCTTAAATATACATTCCAAGCCAGGAAGAATGCTTTTTCTACTCATGATGTTTTGGTGACAGGAGTTTTGTACTTATTTAGGCACCTTTCTTTCAAACCTATTAAACAAACAACTTCTTATATTAATTTCTCTCATTTCAGCTTTAGAATGGAGTAAAATAGAGTAGAGTAGACTAGAATAAAGCATTTCAGTTGAAATGGACCTGCAGGGATGACCAAGTCAAAGTGGTTGATCAGTTCCAGGCTGATCAAGAGTAAAAGCATGATATTGAGGGCATTGTACAAATGCCTTTTAAACACCAATGGGCTTGGGGCACTGACCACCTTCCTAGGGAGCCTGTTCTCATTCACATCTGACCACCCTAAAGAAATGCTCCCAAATGTCAGGTGCAAACCTCCCCTGGCACAGCTCCGACCTGTTCCCGTCTGTCCATCCTATCACCGGGTAACAGGAAGAAGAGCTCAGCACCTCTCTCTCCACGTCCCCCCTTCAGGAAGCTGCAGAGAATAAGGAGGTCTCCCTTTTGTCCCCATTAAACCAAACCAGACAAACCCAAAACCCTCAGCTGTTCCTCACTGGGACTTCCTGCCATCCCTTGAGGACTCCCTGATACTGACTGCTAGCCTCAGGAGGTCTATCAGGAGATCAGGTGGGAATTCTGTTCCTTACTCCTTGGTTTTCCTCACTTGCAGCTGCCAGACAGTCTCTTCAATCATCACTAAACTGAATGGCTGCCTTCAAAGCCTTAACACCACTGTTATTTTACCCACGTTTGCTCCCCTGGATGCATACTTGCCAAAAGCTGGCCTGGTCAATCAAAGAGTTTCAGAATAACTGCCTGCTTTCTCTTGTTGCTTTAAATTTAAAAAAAACCACCAAGGACTACTCATCAAAACGGATCCATACAGAGTTGAGTGGGATTTGAAGTGTGTGTGGGTAGTAGTTAAAGAATGGGGAAATGAAAAAAAGAACAAAATCACAACTGATCTTCTGATAATGTTTTTTTTCTTGGAAGCAACAGACATTGTCTTCCATAAGCAGGAGAGAGGGTTATGCAAGAGGCATATGTTTCTTCTATTGCAGTCAGCAATAGAAGAAACAGATTTTGATCCCATTTTCAAGTCAGAATCTCAAGCTATGTTTGATAAAAGAAGAAGTGATCAATATTTTCAATAAAACATAACTGCAACTTTATTTGTTACGTAAACCTCCAAACTTTAGGAATAAACATCTATCCACACATATGTATTAACTTAGTACTAAATGAGGAGGTTTGGAAATATATAGCATACTGAAATTTCATTCCTTTGGTAACCAGGGTAAGTAAGTAGAAATAATATTTGCAGAATACTGAATGTGAGCAGTGAACTCAGCAGCTGCACCTCCTATTCCATTCCAAGGAACAGTTGTGCATGTGGGCCCTGTTTACAGAAATGTTATCTATGTTCCAGGTAAGTCAGGCATGAAATCCAGAAACTTTAAATGTTTTCTGACTGCGTTTGCTCAGTGAAAGCCAGAATCTAGAAATCTTCTCATCTCCTCATCTTGCACAGCTGCTGTATTTATTATCCAATTCTGAAATCATTGAAAAATATACTAAAGGAAGACTAGTGGGGCACCATACCTTTTATAGTTATATGGATTTTTTTTTAAAAGTCTCAAAGATCAACCTATGCTTAGACAGCTATCACAGTAGCTATACATTACACAGGCAAGAGTTAAACAAATTACATGCTACAGTGAACCAGCATTCAGGTACATTTGGTGCATAATCGATAAAAATGATTTGTCAGATTAGTTGAGAGATGAGACACGTCATGGAAATAATGAGCAGTGTCCACTGCAGGTTGCAAAAAAGGCCTGGTATATCATATTGACTAGACTGACTATAAATAAATGTTACCTTCTTTGAGGCCACCTCTATTATCCTCAGCTCTCCGCTGACAATCATCTTTACATCGGCAGCAGTGCTGAGGAAACGTAAGATTAAATACAGGAGTACTTTTACAAGCAAGGCAGGCTGAAAAACCCAAACAGTCTCATTCTGCACCATGGAGACAAACCAGCTTTGGGCTGAAAGTCCAGTTCAAAATCTGTGCATTTTATAACCACGGAACACGATTCTGTATTCTTATCACTACCCTCATTTCAGGCACAAGCTGACACAAACAGACCCCTTCTGAATGCATTTCTGAGAGTGTCATACTCATTTTGAAACTGTAAGTTTGCAGGCTGGAAGGAATGAAATCTATTTCTCAGATTTAGTAACAGAAAAGAGGAGTGAATAAAAACTAACGTATGTACGATATGATGAGCATGAACAAATGGTCTCAAGCCATCATTAATATGCTGTTGGGAAACTGTAATTTAGCATTGTCTAATGCCTAGTATCTGAAGCAGAAACATACTGGTCTAAAAGAAATGCAATTTTTACTTGTAATGAAAATGTGAGAGAAACACATAATTTTTAATTAAGTTTCTTATTATGAGTCATTGTGACTGTATTTCAGGTATTTTTGGTTACTTTGGAACTCCTAATTTCACTAGTTATCTCTTTAATTATTCCAAAAGTCTAGTAATCTCTGAAGTTACTCAAAAAGTCTAGTTGCTCTCTTTATTTCTCAGTGTAGGTGTGAGTGACTGCACTTTGACTTGTGTGCATAACTTGTTTATTATAGCCGTGATTAAATATTTAATGCTATGGAGAAGTATGAAAATTGTTATGAATTGCTGGCAGCAGTAGGTGTTGAGAGTCACTTGTCATTTAGAACAGATGCAAAGAACCCTTGAAAGCTCTTTTATGCAACTACATAACTGAAGCAAAAACAGTTGGACAACTCTGAGAGAAGATACCATCCTTCCCAACCTCTAACACCATAACTTTGGGAGCTAATAATCAGGCACAAGGATGTGAATGGCTTAAATATTGTTTGAAGGGAACATTAAATTATTTTAGATGACCAAACAGAAATATGAAACATAATTAACAAGCACTAAGCTGTCTCAACAGGTACAGTAGCAAATCTCCAAAAAATACTTTAATAGTAAGTTCTCATTTCTTAGATGAATGATGGCCACAGGAGGTCATAAACAAGGAATATTTTCTAAGTCAGGGATACAAGATCTGGGAAGTCTTTTACACATAAACTATAAGAATTGCTTCAGGATACCTGAGTCTAAATGTTTTGCTATTAGCACCCACACACAAAGACCAAGCTTTGGAAAATGCTTCAATAGCTGAATTGCACTATTTCTCTAGTTCATCAGCTATTGTCCTTTTTGAGGGTGAATATCCCTGTTTTCTACTGAAAAAAACCTAGTGAACCATTGATTCTGTAAAATGTTAGCTACACTTTAAAGTTTAGGCATAGTGTTGTTGCTTACCATGTGTCTGAAAGGAACAACATTTCACTGACATGGAGTGAACCAGATGGAATGACAAAGGAAATTGGGGATCTTTAAATTGCAGAGAGGGGAAAAAAAAATGCTGTGGAAGAAAATTAAAGAGCGAAAAGACACATACGCCATAGAGAGCAAAAAAAGAACCCAGAAAAATATTTATGTATCTCCCTGCAAACTATTAAAGGCATAAAGAGAAAAAAATGTTTTGAGATTTCTTTTTTATTTTGTTTGAGTTTTTTTCCCTTGTTTTCTGAAAGACAATTTTGCCAAAAGATTTACGAGAGTCAGTATCAGTTCAGATAAAAGTGTCTTAAAAATTCTTCCTGTAAGCCATTTTCTTGTTTCATTATTTCATTCTTACAGAAAGTGTTGCTTATTGTCTCCTCCTTTGAAGAGGAAAAAGGCTATCAACTACCACATTTAAAAAATAGTAATAAAAAAAAAGAAAGTCTTTGAACTAAAATTAGCTATGGTATTTCAAGCTATTATTATTAGGTTGCATTCTTTTGTACCATCAAAGGAATGAGTCAGTGTAAACCCAGTATCACTTATTTCTTTTTTAGATTAGCTGTAAATGTAAAGCTGGCATAAGTCAGTGTAAGTTACCTACAGCTGTAAAGCTATGTTGATACAGGCTTGTCCTGCTCCCACCAATCCTTAAAACTCAGAGGTCAGTTTCTAAAGCTGTGTGGGTATGGTGTATGGGAGGCAGCATCTGCTCCAAGACCTTTGTTCTAGGACACCTGGACTCTTGACACTCACAAATCAAAGCTACTGGCACCACTCTCAGGGAACAAGGCACTCATCCAAACCAGCGGCTCATCTCCTTCACTCTTCCCTGAGAGGGCTACAGACCATAATAACTTAATTTACCTGTGACTCCTTCCGTTTTCTAGATTCTACTCCATTATTTAGCAACTTAAAGTCACACAGATGTGGCCAAGGCTTTGTCTCTGTGTGGGTGCATCTGGGTAGGATTTGCCCTTCCAAACAAGGGCAACGGAGCTGGGAAAGGGTCTGGAGCACAAGTCCTTTGAGGAGCAGTTGAGGGAGCTGGGGGTGTTTAGCCTGGACAAAAAAAAGGAGGCTCAGGGAGAATCTTATCACTCTCTACAGCTCCCTGAAAGGAGGTTGTAGTCAGGTGGGGATCAGCCTCTTTTTCCAGGTAATAAGTGATAGGTCAGGAAGAAATAACCTCAAATTATCCCTTAGTTTGGATATTAGGAAAGATATCTTCACTGTAAGGGTTATCAAGCATTAGAATAAACTGCCCAGGTTAGAGTTAGATTTATTCTATCACATGGCTAAAGCTAAGGCAGCACTGTTAAATGAATACCCAGAAATACTGAGCAATTAATTCAAGGTTGCATTTTGGTTTTGGTAAGAAGGATTTGGAATCAGCATGTGTTGACCCACAACTCTGAAACTACTGAGAAAAGTTTGTCTTGGGCACTGAAGGTCATATTTTCATTGTTAATTTTTCCTCATCCTGACAGAGCCCAAGGCCTACTGTAAAACCTGCTGTCCAACTATGCCATAAAGCTCTGTCTTCCAAACACATTTTCCAACGTTTAGAAACTGCCAATTCCCTTTGATCATGTGTCTGTGTTATCCCATGTGCTCTACAGAGGGGCCTAACACCCTGCTATCCTGTACATGCTTATGCTTAAGTTGTCTGGTTAAATGCCAGAGAAAATCACATGGAACTGGGAAATTAACCAGAAGTGAACAATCACCAACATGATCCAGTATTATTCAGAGTCAAATGAAATAGGGTGTGGATAAAACTTGACCAAACTAATTCTTTAAACACTGTTCAAGCACATTACAAACTGCAGCTTCTTTCACGTTGTGTTTTGCCTCGTCCAACTTAATAAAAAATTTGTTCCTGGATCAGTTTTCAGATATTCTCAAGCATTCAAGGTTCTAATTACTTCTCAGGGATACATTTTTGCATAAAATGTAGTTATTGCTCATCCACAGGGTGCTCTATGGCCCAGCAAAAAGATTCCATGATCATGATTCTACACAAGAATAATT
Organism: Cettia cetti; assembly: GCA_013401135.1. Classification (NCBI taxonomy): domain Eukaryota; kingdom Metazoa; phylum Chordata; class Aves; order Passeriformes; family Sylviidae; genus Cettia; species Cettia cetti. The sequence goes on along the minus strand of VZUI01047908.1, from coordinate 32,788 downwards.
CTTCTTCACAGACATGAAATTATTACCTGATGGTCAGAAAATTCTCACTGGAAGGTCTTGCATTGTCAGTAGTCCCATCTTTAAAAGTTTCTTCTTATATTTTCTCTGATACATTACTTCACAGTCTGAAAAGTGCCAAATAGCAGAAGAAACCTTCTTAAGATCAACTCGTAAAAGTTAAAAAACCCAAAATAAACCAAAAAAACACCCCCCCCAAAAAAAAAAAAAACCAACAAAACATTCAGAGGAAAAGAAAAATTAAATAATAACAATCTAATGGTAAATTACAGTCTTTTCTATTAGGAGGAAGTGAATACACTAAATAAATAATTCTGTTAAAATTATTCCCTCAAGTCTAGCACAAACAGTAAATTTTGCAAGTCCACGAAACTGAGTTATCTTTCAACATCGACTCCTTACATATGTAAAACTTGCCTGTCTGTCAAATTCTTTCTGCAAAAATGACAGGGTAAAGGGCTTGTCACGTACAGCTCTGCTTGCAGATAATGCTCTCTACACCATTCCAATCTTCTTTCCAAATGATTTAAATGAGGGAGGCACCAGGCACACAGCATCGCTGTGCTTATGACAGTGCTTTGCTGTGTTAGGAAGTATCAAGTGTCTGCAGGCTTGCTCTTTAATTATGAATTTTGATGTGCCATAAGCAAAGTCTCTCCAATTGGCATTAACTAACACACAGAACTGCAAATTATTCTAATAGTTAGGCTGTGTTATAATAGCAAGCGCTCATACACCATCCAAAAATCTGGTTTGTTGTTATCAGCAAAAAAATAAAAGTCATTATTTTGGTAAAGCCAAGATAGTGTTTATGTGTAACCAGAGCAAGTAAGGAGAGGTAGAGAACAGAAATCACTGCTATATTTTCTAATATTTTAACAAACAGCCCTATTCAATCAAATGGAACATATCCAGATTACCTCAAAAGAGCAGACAATAGCTTTCCTTAGATTGCTTGCCTCTGACTAGAAGCAGCTTGAAAGTTATAAAGGTAATTTGTATCAACTCATTACTATGTCACCTCATTTCAAGTACATGCTAGATAACTAGCAGTAAGCTCTGGGTTAGAGGATTTTGCATTATAACCATTAGTACAAACTCTAACAGCACCGAGCTCTTGAAGATTACCCCAGACAGTTATTGAGATTTAGAAGGTTTGCAGCTTTCTACTGATTTAAGACAGATTCTGTAGACAATTTTATCATTTATTCTAAAACTGAGGTAAAAAGCTAATTTGATGAAGAGCATTCATGAATTATTTCCTTCCTATAGGCACCATAATGTTCCCAGTAGAATGCTCTTCTTGCTCTTTAATTCAAGGTAATGATGTTGCTGCATCTTCTTTTGGCACTTAAAATGCAGTTTAATGCCACATCATCAGTCAAAACTTCTGTGTGATTTCCAAAGGCATTAAATTATCAGAAAAACTGAACTGAGAAATGAACATTTCTAATGCATTAGAATTTTCTGGGCTTTTTAAGGGAATTTTCCCCTCTGCTCAGGATTGTGGAACAAAGAAAACTTTCCTACCATGTCAGAAAATCTTTTTCCATGAATTTCTGCTCTGATTTTCATGGGAAGCATGCATATGGAACCATTTGATTGTGCTTTAGTGGGGTGACTTACATGGAATTATGTTTACAGGTGTCCCTGATATCTTTCACTTACTTTAAATCAGTGACTCTGACAAAACACTGTATTTATTGACTTACTTATGCCCTTCTGCAATAAATTATTTGGTATAAAAAAATATAATATTTTGTATATTCAATATTGGGGCTTTTTCCCTGTAGATCAAATCTGAAAGACATATATCAGCTTTTTTTCCTTTCTTCTTACAATGAATATGGTTTGGTAACAATATTTCTTGATTGTGCAGGGACACATGAAACAGAATATTCACTCACTTTCATTTCATCACAGCCCACCTAAAAATATTGATCAAAGCAACTGTAGACTGCTTTAGTTCAGAGCTTTTTAATAAACTTTAACTAGGTTTTTATCAATCACTTAACTAGGTTTTTATCAATCACTTTGTTTTCATAATTAGTCACATCTATAGTAGGGAAAAAAAACCCACAAAAATATTAAGTGGATTTGAGTTCTTTTCTTCTTTACATTGAAGATCTTATGCAGGATAAAGGTAAACTGATATATCGTCTAATGGAAGGAGAACAATTACTTTGAGTGTTCTCATATTTCCAAAATTTCAGCATCCAATTTATTTATTTACTAGAGCACGCACTTTAGCCCAAACTTCATTCTCTTTTTCTCATACTTTATCACAGTAAGCTCTGACAACATCAGCAAATGTAACTCCATGCTTTGAGCAGATAATAAAGTGATGGAATAGCTTCCAAATTATATGATTTCTTGATTATGTCACTTAAGCAATTTTTGCCAAATTTTAAGGGTCGCTTGATGTTGAATGTAAGATTTCAAGGCAAAGAGAGAGCAGTACAGAATTACAGTGCCCAAGCAGACACTGGGAAGCCCCATGAGACAATATATCTGCTCTGAGGGGAAGGCAGAGTAATTTTTGATATTCATTAAAGACTTCCTGGGTCTTGGGGCTGAGTGTATGAAGAATGACAGGAATCCTACATTTCACTATCTTTTTCTGATGAGTACATGGTGTTCTTTTCTCCACCACGTTTAGATGTGTCTGTAGGAGCAGTCACCTCCATAGCAGTACACCAAAGTAATAATACTAATACTAAATCAAAAAAAATCTTATTTTTACACTGACTTTGGTATTAATATAAAAATAAAAAAATCTTTAGACCATCACTAAACATACAGACCTATTATTTTGTACTTTGTTCTGGGGAGAAAGCTGATAGGCTTATTGGCTCATCATTTTCAAAGTGTTTGGTCCTGCTGTAGTAAGCTTTTAGGTGAAGGAAAGGGAGGTGGTGGGGAAAGTTATTTAAACGGGTTTTGTTTGATGATTTTTTTGTTTCCAGAATATTTGCTCATGACATATCACGTTGTTAGACTTTGCTCTGTTTATCAGGAACACACAGCCTAGTCAAATGAGTTTTCAGTTTGAAGAAGGCTGGTGTGCAAATTCAGAGGAGCACAGAGAGTTACCAATGTTGCTCTTTTATTCATGGAGAATGTTAACAATGATGGCTCAGAGTTTAGTGATAAACTCACTCAACACATGAAGTTACAGGACAACATTGTGCACTTACAGAAGAGCAGTGCCTTGGTCTGAGACAATTCAAAGAAGAACACTCTGGAATGAGTGGCCTCCCTTTGTAGATTTAACCAATCTCTTTCCACCAGGGAGGAACAAATGGGAGTAGATATACATGAAAAAACAACAGTTTACCAAGAAGCAGAACATGAACAGGTGAAAAACGAGAGTAAATGACTGGTAGATACAAAAGACACACAGAGGCCTCAGAAGAACGAAAAGCTGGAGGAGGGCACAGCCCAAAGAGCTCTTTTCTGGTTGTAAATATGATCCAGGAACAGGAGTTCCTACATGGGAGATGCTGAAGAGGGGCTGCCTAAGGATCACCCTGTTTTCTGCTCTGTTCAGATGTCTGTTCAGCTAAGGTTACAGTGACAAGATCAGGACAACAAATCCTTTTCCACTAGAAAATGAACCTAAGTGAAGGCATAAATGAAGAAATGACAGATTTACGACCATTTTTCACTCTTTTGTGGTTTCCATTTCTCATGTTTTCTTTCTTCAGAAGTGATTATTCTTGGAATGTTCATTCTCAAGTGAAAATGTCTTTAAACAACTTTGGCACATTTTAAATCACTTGCAATCAAGGAATTAATCAGGAAGGAGTAATATTTAAACAGCGACAGAACACACAGATAGGGGCTATTCAGCTTTAGGAGCTAAGAAATGAATTTGTTTCTGTGAATAACTCTTTTTTCATCCACATGATAGTGTGGCATTTCTTTTAGCAGTCTTAATTAAAGTGCAAATTATACAATAAAAAAAGAGAGTAAGAACTGTACCTGAGAAGAAATTCTACAAGGTAGGGAATAAAGGGCTTATTTAAGTACCTAATCAAATATCTATCCTTGATAACCCTAAAAGAGTAAATCCTCACCCAAAACTTACTTCTGCTTTTGCTTCAGTAATAGGGTATAGATATACCAATGACAACTATTTTATGAAAAAAATGGAAAATATGTGACTTCTGTCAAAAACTTTAAGAGAAAATGGGAAATATTTGATATGTGAAGCTTGTGTCTGTGTGGCACAGCTCATTGTGTCCTCGAAAGAGTGAAGATAATAAAATAAAAAGTAAAAAATATACTATGTATCTTTATCTATATATGAATTTATACATTTCCCTTAGCTCTGTAGTTTTAGTAAATGATATGTAGGCTTCTATGGTGTAAAAATACATGACAGATAACCAGTGGCAAAGGGGACACACAAACCACTAGTAGTAGGAGACTAAGGAACAATTTCCATCTCCTCCAACCAATAAGACTGATCTTCTTGACTAATTCCTTCTACCAGAAAAATTGGATAACAAAATTCACTAAAATCAGGAGTAGGCTTCCATGAGGTATTAAGCTGAAAGGGGAAGAAGTTGATGGCAATTAGCCTCACTGTTTATATTTTATCTGCTTCATCTTCCTACTGAAAACTGTCTTTTGCTGAACAAGTTTTAAATGAGTGAACTAACATTTCTACTCATTTCTGTGGAAACCACGTCTACAACATCCTAAGAATGCCCCTTAGCCTAATCAGAAACATGGTTTGTAAGCAATTCATGCATCTTAAAGAATAAATAACTCAGATTTTGTCCTGTCAGCAATCTCTGTGTTCATAACAGTCTTAAGTTAAAAACATTAAACAAAGGTAACACTCGATATAGATTTTGAAATGCACCACTAAATGCTTCAATTTTTTGATTTAGAAAGATTAACCTATATAAATAATACATCAAGAATAGTTTAAGTGTTTTGTACAAAAGACACCTTTCCCATCATTTATTCTTTGAGTTGCAGATCAGAAGTGCTATGCTTGACAACAGCAGTGCAGAGAAAGTTCTTATCAATACATTTAAATATCTCAGAGTAACTCAAAGGGAGAGCAGCCTTCCACTCAAACACTCTGGCAAGGCATAGATTGGTCTTAACAGCAAATGAACCTTGCAAAGAACCTCAATTATTTATTTATAGAGTTGCCAACTTATGTCAATCAAAGTAGAAGACAAATGGAGAATACTAACTCCAGGAGTTTTGGCAGGCAACGTATATCTGTGCATACTCCATAACCTTTTGATATGAAGAAATGCAGTGTAACTGCAAAATCCAATACCTACTTCATGCCTATTAACATTTGCTACCAAATGTGCTTCTTATTGAAGTGACATTTTCACCTAATGAAAAAGATGTTAGAGTTCTAATTCAGACACTCGGTTCAAAGAAACGTGTCTGAGCAAGATTTGAGTATTGAACAAGAACTTATTTTGTCATGCAAGATTCAAAAACTCATAGTTCACAAATCTCAGCACATAAGATAACCAAATGAGTTATGTACTGAAGTAGGGAATTTTCAGAAAATATCCTATAGCAAAAATGATCTTTATTTCTCCCTGCAGATTTAATCTTGCCATTTTTTGAGTAAATTTTATGCCGTTCTGCACACCTCCTGCTGTCATTGACTCTTTTGACTCCTGAGACTACAGTATAATGGAGTATTGAGACATAAGTCAGTATTCTTTAAGAAAAAAAAAAAAAGTCGGTGAAACTGAAATAGAGAAAGAAAAAAATAGAAAACATTCATCTGCCAATATTGGGTAAGTAATGGTCAATGAAACTATTTCAGATTGTTTTCCAGTTAGCTGATTTCCCATCCTGAAAGCAACATTGCTCATATCTATCATCAGAGAATGGCTCTCAGGTTTGTGTCCCTTCTGAAATCATATTATGAACAATTGTGTTAGAAAGATGGGACAACATACACACACTAAATCAGAGGTATCAAGGATCACAGTGTTCTCTGTTCTGATTATCTACATATCATATATTCCTTTGTAATACAAATTCTGCTTCAGACAGCAATAATAGCAAAACATATTTATATTCAGAAACATGCTATAGAATACTTTATATCCAAAAAAAGAGGGGGACAGAACACTGAGAAGTACTTTGAGAAAGTCTAAAAATTTAGAAACATTGGGATTCATATGAGGCATTTATCAGGAAATTGCCAAATAGCTTCACATATTTTCTTAGCCATTATTCATACTTGATGTCCAGAATCACCATTTATCTCTGCTTTTTGAGAGAGGCTTTCAAAGTACAATGGCAAAAGTATTTATTTGCATTTCATGAGGTGAAAACAATAAAGGAGTGTTATAACAAAGGTCCATATGGCCTTGTGTCTGTCCTACTTCTGACTGGCTAAAGTAAATGCCTACACAAGTTATAAAACAAAAAACACCAGTGCTATTTGTCTCAGAAAATCTGCCCACCTTTCAAAGATCTGTGTTTAGCTCTTTGTACGTCACATATGGTGGTAACACTTTCTTTCGTGAATTTTTCAAGGTTTTTTTGAACACATGTAAAGTTTTGGCATTCAAAACATATGTAATTAAATGCCACTCTGGTGTGAAGAAGTATTTCATTTGCTTAAGCTAATTAGTTGTTTTATAAGCAGGTTGGTTGTTTTAAATCTGTTGTTTCATTTAATGTGCTTTGTACTTGGATTGTGAGCAACCATCACTCTTTTTTAACACTCATGTTTTAGAAACATACAGCTTCCCTGCCATGATTGACTTTCTTTTTGTCATGATGAAGAGTCTGAGTGTAAGCAAGCTTTGTGTGAAAGGAATTCCACACTTTGACAACTCTCATAATTCTTTCTGTAGGCTTTTAACATTCACTTTCCAAAATGTAGGCTCCAGAGAGAGGCCCAGTATTCAAGCAGTGTTATTTTATGGGCATATATAGAGGAACTTTTGGTTTTGATTCACTATCTCTTTGCCAGAACCAGGTGAGGTTCCTAAAATTCTGTTTGCTTCTGACATAATGATTTCACAAAGCTGTCAACATACTGAAACTTCCTCTTCAATAGGAATAGACAATTTAGAGCTCACCACTGCTCATAAACTTAAAACTACTTCTCCACCAGAATAATTTTTTGCATTTATCAATTTTGAATTTCAGCTGCTATTTAGTTGCCCTATCACTCAGTAATGGGACTCTTTACAGTAAAACAACATCTTGTGGTTAGAGTCTAAAATGTGTTTAGAATCTGCAAAGCCTTATCTGTATCTTTGCTGGTAACTCCCTCTCCACACGCAGTGTGGAGCTCAGCTCTCAGAATGTGTCACTGTGTCCTCCAGCAGTAACCCCTCCCTGTCATGATAACAGCATTTTCTACCACCTCTTTTCCTGTAACACAAGTTTGCATGAATTCATAGTTGTAGGGCTTGGATGGGAAGAGGTCCTAAAGATCATTCAGTTCTATGGGCAGGGACACCTTCCATCAGAGCAAAGCTCCATCCAATCTGGTCTTAAACACTTCCAGGGATGGGGATTCCACAACTTCTCTGGGCAACCTCTGCACCTGTGTCTCACCATCCTCACATGGAAGAATATTTCTTCCTAATATTTAATCTAAATCTGTCTTCTTTCTGTTCAAAGCCATTCCCCCTTGTCCTATCACTATATGTTCTTGTAAAAGTCCCTCTCCAGCTTTCATCAAAGTAATCGTCTTCATCCTTAGTTCTTTGAAAATTTATGGAATTTTTTTAAAAGATTATTTTAGGTTGAACATTGCTAAATAATTTGTGAAAGTAGAAACAGGTTTTAACAACATTGTGTAGACTTACCTACCTGGGCAATGTTCTGTCACAGCCATCACACAGGTTTCTAGGGACTTGCAGAACCCTACTATCCTCTCATATGTTGTTAGCCATTGTACATGACTGAACTTAACCATGCTTGTAAACTTGAAATTAATCTGAAATGAGACACGATCCAAATTTTCATTGTATAAACCCTATTGTAGGAGAGGTAATGTATCAAGAAATGATTTCTCATGCTCATAATTAATTAAAAGCTTATTCCTCCACTTCTATAACATGTTCTCCTAAGTAAATATAAAGTTTGTAATATAAAATACATTACCTGCATAAATTTTAGATTAAAGCAATTTAACAGCTAAAAAAGAAGATGATAATTGGAAGCAGTAACACATCAGTTTACAGGGGACAATATGCAGTGGCTGGATCCTAGTTTAGATCATCTTCTTAAAAATATCCTTTTCTTGTCCCCATTAATATAAGAATATGTAAGAGTTTCCATACCATCTGTGATTTATCAACCACAAAATTTGTTTCCAGTAGGAAACCCTAAACTAAAAAATAACATTACTTGACTGAAATTTCTGTAATGCTGAAGCACTATGTAGGAATGCAGTGCTATTATTAACAGGGTTGTTAGAGGTATGACACTGCCTCAAAAAGACAGCATGTTTTATTAGACAAAATCATATGGCCAATCTTTCAGCTATATGCATTCTTCTCCCAGGATGAAACAAAAAAAGAAAAAAAGCTTCAAAGCTAATGCAAGCAGAGATCACTAGGTCTGAGATAAAATAGTATGTTAATTGGGAAACAGCTAAGACAAAAGGTGGTTAGAAGTATTGGAACAAAGGAAATGTAATGGGAAAACGTGATAAGGTAGTTTTTTTTCTTACAGAAAAGGAGAAAAGATTTATTGCTGGCAGCACACGATATGATAGTTTGGGAGGGAGAAGGGAAATGATCACATGCCATAAAAAGGATATCTCCATTGTGTTCATGATTTTTACTATCCAGTAAAGATATACTGTGAACTTTTTTAGCAAACCTGGACACATCTGTAAATTTTGTTTGACTGATTTATTATTTTGATGTTTAAGGAATGAGGTACCAAGGTTTTTACAGGTTGACACAACAAAAACAGAGAAAAAAAGAATGTTTTCTAGCTCATCATTTTGTTTTAAAATGGTTCAAATATAAAGCCTCAGTAAATGCCAAGATTTTATACTCACTGGATCTGAAAGCAAGCCTACTGCTTAAAAAGACCAAGTTTCCCATTGTTGTAGTTAAATTCCTGCAGAATAGACTTTTTAAACACTGAAAATTAAGACTAACATTTTTGAATAATCTGAAAGGATAATATCCATTTAAAAAAAGGAGTGAGCATTTTTTAACCTTAAAAAATATTTCCTGAGCTTGTTTTCAGAACAATCCTGCAATAACAAGCTAATCAAATCAATACAACTGTTGACAGAAAGGTAGTATGTCACCAGAGATAAAAGATAAATTGCAAGGAAAAAAGATTTAATTTTTTTTCAACATTATTAGATTTCAAGGTGCTTAAAATCAGAACTAAAAAAAACCTCACTAAAGTATATATATAAAACCATGATAACATGAAAAAACAAGTCCTAAAGACATTTCTAGACATTAAAACTCTACTATAAAAAACAAAGCACTTCAAATATGATTCCTTGTCGTGTACTTAATAAATTATGGGACTCGATTATGGTCAATGAACAGGCTATGTTCAGAAAAAATTAAAAAATATGTAATATATTACAACTTATTGTACATTGACTGACCTATAGATTGACTATACTGCAAAAGGTACATTTCAAACAATTTTCTTGCTATCCTGTTATTATTATTTACAATACCTCAACTAGTGCTCCATCATAGAAATCTTTCTGCCTTCTATCATGTAAGAAAATTGATTCACTTCTAATTGAAGAACAAACTTGTTTGATGTGTCTGCCTAATGAAACATTTAATGAATAAGCAGCCATTCTAGATGGAATAGAATATCTATTTCAATATAAATTAATATGTTTCTTACACTACAAAATAAAGCTTGATTTTTTTTTCTTCTACACTGTGATAAATGTGCATTATAGAAAAGAAGTGAAGAGTTTAAAAAATCACTTAAATGTAAATATAATAGATTGTGCACAGCAAGTTTAAAGAGTTTCCATCCTGTCCTCAGTGATTTACAGCTCCACACATTTGCTTTATCATTCTATCAAGGTTTTCTGTTTGTGTTGTTTCTGCTTTGCTTTGTTTAATTCATAAAACCAGAGTGGAATGGAAATCAGTAATCGTGTCCTAAGGCACAGTCTTCAGTACAAACAAAATCATAAAAAAAAAAGTCTCCCTTGTTTTCATAACATGATAGTTTGAATTTATATTATGGATATCACTTGTTATTCATTCATTTAATCCAAGCAAAACATAGAATAGTTGTTAAGTGTGTTTTCATTTGTGATCTAGATTCAGTACCTTCACTCCGCATGTGCAGAAAAGTGGCACGCAGGAGTTTTACTGATGAAGATGGCATCCCCTTTTTACTGTTCACAGCCAGTGACAAAAGAAAGATGGCCTTTTCCTAACAGTGATTTAAAATGCTTGGGGTTCGAGTTCAGATTTGAATGGTTGTGGTGCCCCATCTGTAGCCCTGCAGCTGATTCTAAACATACCTAGAGTGATCAGGCAATTGTAACTAAAGATGGGCCTTAATCACTAAAAATGACACTTCAAATCCTCTACATGGAGATGAGCCTTTGTATGTGTAAGAGTCTACACAAGGTAATAGAAATAGAAACCTCTCATTATAATATTCTCTGGATGTTAATGCCACATGTAAAGCCACAGGTTTCCTCAACATGGAGATGCTTTCAGTCTAAACCCTGGAAGTGAAGGCTGAGCATGTTGGCTCCTAAAGGACAGGGAAGAAAATTGGCAGGCTGCCTAAGCTATAGGTTGAAATATTCTTCTGTTTATTTACTCCCCAAATTATTTAATGCAAAAGATGGAAACAAGCAATGACTAAAAGCTGTGCTCTCCTCTGTGGATCCCTGATTTACAAAGTACAGATGGAAAAAGAATCAGAGTCACATCATCTCTTGTCATTTGTCAGTATAAATCAGCACATGCTATGGACTACAAGAAAACTAGGTTATAAACATTTCTGCTATTTGTATTCCAACACAATAATTCTAATGTCTCTATCCTCACACTAATGTAGTAGCATCAGCTACAGGCACTTATGAATAACAAACTTTGTAGTATTTATCCTAAAAAATCCCTGATTTTAAAATTTATTTTTGTCTGTTTAATACCAACCATTTTGTAATCCCTACTCAGTGCATTAGGATTCTCAGTAAATAATTGCAGCCAGAGCATCATAAATCATTTACAGTATATAGTGTTGCTTGAAGAGCCCCCAAAACAAATACTTGTCATCTGCGAGAAACGTAAATCATCATTTCAGAGGAAGGGTGAATGTGGCAGCCAGGCCAATGTCAGTCATCCCCATTAATTATGAATTTATTTATTTACTTATTTATTTATTTATTAGCATTTCCTCTAGAGAATTTAACCAGCTCACAGATTGTCTCCAGGGAAACCACTACTAAATTAAATTCAGGACCAACTTCATTCCTTGCAGAGCTGTATTAAAATACCTGGGGTATTTTATCATATCCTAATCAGCAGTACCTCTCTAACCATAAAACATCTTGCCCTTTGCCTCCATCCACCTGCACTTTTGAAAACACCATTGAAACCAGCATTGGGCAGCTGCCAACCACGCCATGTCAATATCTTATGGTCTTAGAAGAATAATTTGCTTGCTATCAAAGCATCATACAAAAAAAAAAAAAAAAATAAAAGGAGGTAAATAGGTATATGGCCACAAAGCAAAATCAGGACAGGGTAAATCACCTTCCCAGTGCTAAAGTTCCACACAGGCACAGCTTTGCTAATCAGGCACAGAAAGGAAACAGACAAAGCCTCATCTGGATATCCAGCTAACTCTAAACTCTTCCTTGAGGCAACAACGCATCAACATAAGTCAAAAGTATGGATCAAGAATCAACATGTTCTCCCCTTTTTTTCATTTTTCAAGTAAATATTGATACACAAATTACTCTGCTTTGTGTAAATACACTGGTAATAAGTGCTTATGCCTAAAATAAAGCCAAATTTTTAAACCTTTGATTGGAAAAAGAGTAGATTGTTGTAAATATATAAAATACTCTTTCCTACAGCTGCTCAGCCTGATGGACTTTGGACAAAATCCTTCCAGGAGGTGTCATTTTGGGTACCTGGTAGATCAAAATGTCTATGGCATACCCCAAAACTGCATGTCTCCCATCAGGAAATCTATTTCCTCTGTAAGTAGAATGTTGCCTACAAAAAACTGATTTCACCAGCACTCAATGCCTCACCCCAAGAAAATACACACACACAGAGATTTGTCCTTCTATGAGCAAACACTATGTTTTTGCCAACTGATTCTTACATTAAAACCACAGTTTTAAATGACTTCCAGCACCACTGGTAAGAACAATCTCTAGACTTTAAGACATTTAAATCTATCAGAAAAAAATGGTGTCTACAAAACTTGCCACAGAGTTTGGGTCAATCTTTAATACCTGTTGCTGTGAGAAAAATCTCAACTTGACTTACAAGCTGAATTCATCCAAACTGGAATTTGTTTCCAGATATTAAACTAAACTATCTTTCTCTTATATGCATCTTTTACTGGATTCCTTGTTCAACCCATGCTTCAAAGTTGCACTTATACATATTTCATGTTAGTCTGTGTTGTTAAGTGTTTTTATTTGAATTTGCCCTATTTTATTTATTTTGAAAATAAAAAGAGAGAAAAATCATGTTCCTCTGCATCTGTTGAGAATATTCCTCTTACAGTTAAAAATGGTAAAGCTACAGAAATGTAACTCAACCAAGGGTATTACCCCAGAGTTACAGATGCAGAACAAGAGTCTATGTCATTAAATCTGTTTGCTTAAGAAGCAAGGGACCACGTCCAAACACTGATTTAATGCTGTGATTCCTGAATTAGTTTCATAGAGGAAGAAAGGACCATTAATACACAATTATTAATTCATGTACTGATTGCCAGAAATTTTAGTCATAATTCTTTACACCATGGATAGTGCACAGAGTGGGGAATAAAGAACACTCTGCAAAAGATATCCAGTGTGAATTGTGAAAAAAGATACAAGAATGTGGGCCTTAAATTTTCCCAGCAGAAACCTGCCAAGGAAGCAGCTGCCCCTAGCATCAGCTGTCCTGGACACAAATAATTGCACTTGACCTCAACCTTCTCAGAAACTGCTGTGCTGGGCTGACATCTGCACCTCACAAGATTCAGCCACATTACTGATCTGATGCTGAAGCCTCCTTCAGCTGTGTCAGTCCTGACTGCACACACGAACTTACAACTTACTCAGAGTGAGCAACTCAGAAAACCTCATCAGTTGTTTTGTGACTCTTTTGAAGAAAAGAAATCCCTCTGCTTGTCGGGCCTAAATGTCCTGGTGACACCAGAAACCAACATATTTTCGGAGGTCTGTTGAGAAATCAAACACACCCTACTTCACATACCCTTTTTTCCGATTTAAGCTTACAAATTATTAATGCTATGGTTCTTGAAAAGTCATTCTAGGGTGTACATTTATTAAGATGTTATTAAATGTACTGAGGCACCCTAACACAGCATGAAGAAATTCTCGGAGCTCTGTCAGAATGCAGATAAGACTGCACTGAAATAAAATTATACCATGTCCCACTTTAGTAAGATAAAAAAAAAAAAAAAATAGGGTTTTTGAGACGTGTTATCTTTCAATAAGAAATAACTGTTGGCCAGCTAAAGCATGGCAGTATCAAGCACTAAAAATCAGCATTTTACGTTATTGTAGATGATTTAACTCAGGGTCTGCCGCACTGAACTGAAATGCTGAAATAAGGGTGGCTCCCTGTAGATTTTCACAAGTATTTCCAGATATTCATGCAGTAATAACCTTACATCAGATTCACACAAGTCTCTTTTCCCTACATGTCTCCAGTGTGCAGGATTACAGTACTAAAACTAAGCATAAATGAAGAGTTACAACTTTCTATCCTTCTGGGAACAATGACAACAGTGATTAGAAAAGAAACAGCTTCCTAAAAATGACCAACAGTATGGAATGAAAAGCAGTATAGAATACTAAACCAAAACCAGTCTGGTAATTTACACACATGCTTTTTTTTTTTTTTTTTTTCCCTGTAGCTTTTCTTCAAGCTTTGTTTTCTTTTACATTTGAAAAGTTCCAAATCCTTACAAAGACCACCAACTTTGTTCTCTGAGTTCTATAATTGACTTTTTTGTTTTATCTGAGAACATATAAATATATATACATGTATGTGTTAATATATTACTAGGTGCCAACTGTCCTCAGCAGTGAGTTCTGCAAGAAGAATAACTCTGACCCCAGAACTGGGTTAAGCTACCCAGCTTTTTACTGCTTGTTGCACATAGTGTGATTTGTAATTGCTGTGAGCACATGACATGTTCCAAACTGACAATTTCAAATTGTTTCTACTTTCCCACTTCCAACACAATATCCTTGAATACATAGACCTAAAAGCCTAAATTTTCTCTTTCCCCTGCATGCCAGCCTTTCCAAAGATCTTTCTTAATGGAGAATTGGCCTGAAGAACCAACTGAAACAACTGCTGCCTATTGAACATCATTCTCCAATCCACAAGCAGCTTTCTTGTTTGCCCATCAATTAATACAGATAGGAAAGCTCAGTGCTCAGAAGAATTCTTCATCCACACTAAGGCAAAAGCACATCCTAATGCTGCAGAGATGACAAAACCCCCAGGCTCAGTCAGGGGTTTGGATTGCAGGTATGTCTATGTTTGACCATGCGGTGTTTTTCAGTCTGATGAAAGTGGTATGAAAACAGGCAGGAGCTTCCAGACAATCCTGATGTGCAGAAGAAGCTTCCTGAAGAGCTTGCTGACCATGAAGTACAGCTCTATGTTTTGCAGACGAATTTTAGTCAATCAAAACCAGAAGAAAAAAAAAAAAAAAAAAAAAAAAAAAAAAAAAAAAAAAAAAAAAAAGGAAAAGAGTTAAGGAGAATGACTTGTGCTTTTGGCACCTGTTTGCTTCCTGTGGTCTCCAAATGGAACTCTGTGCTGTTTTTCCTAATCCATCTCTGAGCTGACGAGGTGCAAGTTGTAAGCCACAGATTGCATGCTGTGCTAGAGAATGGCAGAACTCAATAAAAACTATTATTTCAAGGCCTATATCTCATCTATTATTAAACCTGTGAAAAGAGTTTTAATTTCCTGTGCAATTATATGGTGCAATGTCATATTTTAAGGGGGGTAAAGGGGAGACGGGAACTAGGGCTTGCTTTTGATCAAAGGCATGTTTTTTATATTTTATGATTTGGATAGCTGTGTACCTTGGGACCTAATTTGGAACTCAAATCCATCTCTTCAGTTAGAATTTGAGTAAATCCACTTAACTATTTAATTATTCCAATTTTTCCTCATAAAGGAAGATGAACTATTAATGCCTTGCAGTTTGGAACACTGCAAGTCAATGTTGCCTTTTTATCCACCTGTAGATGTCTTGCTTATGCGAAGTAGCAAAGAATAATTAATGCAATTTTCAATGAGTTCATACAATTATTTGACTAATACTTCCATGTCATGCATGACACAAATCAAATTCTCTATTACCTTTATTTGTTTTTACTTAGCAGTGATTATTAAACAATCCATAACAATGACCACTTTTCTATAAAAACATAGTAACAATTTACATTCTTATATTCTTACTAGGGATAAGCCTACAGCAAATGAGTTTTTGGAAAAGGAAAAACAAACCCAATAGTCTCCCTGTTTAAACAGCAGTAGGGCTTCTTTGCACAGTGTCAGAAGCAGAAAGCCCCAGTGGGGCTGGAGACTCATCTGTGAGACTGTGAAAAAGAAGCAGCTTCTGACCTTTTGTAACCACTCTCAGCTATGTGTTGTATCACCATGGAATTAAAATTCTTTTATTCTGCTCTTCTGTTTCAGAAAGCATTTGGAATAAACATTTCAGAGGAAATTAGGTTTTTCACTGTTTACACAGGGACTGCATCTTTACGTGCCTCAGCGTTCAGCGTCCAAATGTACTGTCACTTTGATTATATACGAGATAATGAAATATTGAATAAATATTCATAGGAATTCAGGAAGGGATTATGATAAAAGGAAATGAAACCACTATGTACAAGGCAAATAAGAAATGATTAGCTATCTCAGATCAGGAAAGGTGTAGCTGCAGGTCAAGTGTGGGAAGGAGAAACTCACTTCACATGGTGCCTCAATCAGGTAGAGGATGAATCCCTGCAGCCCGTTTATAAAGTCTTAAAAACAAATGAAACAGGTTTAGTTTTAGAAAGGGTTTACTAGAAGTATATAAAAGAACTCAAGGGCAGTTTTGTTTACAGACATGTACATAAATAAACACATATGAATATATATGTATGTATGTATGTGTGGGTAGATGAGATGGACAGAAAGAGTGGATCAGGAAATCAATCTCATCTTCTTTCTCAATTTGAGAAAAAGAAGAGGCATTGATTTCCAAATGCATTTATAAAGCAGGATTCACCTTGGAGAAAATTGGAGGTTCTTGTGTAGCAAAACCTAACAAACTGCCAATTTTGTTCATGTGAACCAAAATGTATGTACGCACAAAGCTCCATTACATTTTGTGAATGGTAGTAAAGGCAGCATTTCCACAGAGGGAACATCAACACTTTCTTCTACTCTGTTAACCAGTCAGACAGGGAACAGAAAAGAATGGCAAAAGAGGAAAGAATAAAAAAATGTTTTTCAAAAATAATAATAAAAGACCCAAACACTTTGAAATACAGTAAAGCAGAAAAACTCAATATTGATGGAGAGATTTTTTTTTTCTGAGTTATGACGTATATCAGTAAACTAACATACTATTCATTTTTGTCTTATTAGAGGAAAAACAGATTATATGGTCAGACTGAACACCTAGAAATACCTGTGTACTCTGTGCTCCCTTTGAAGTTCACCTATATTATACATCATCACCTTTGATAGACTTTGGAGGTATAACTACTATCAGAGTTTCTGCATAAGGATGGAACTTAAATATTCTGTCTCAAATTTGCTGTTACAGCTCTGCTGTTTTCCACTCTTGCAGGCAGATAGCTATTCTGGCTTTTTTTGTACCTGCAGTTTATACTGGAAGTTGTAAAAAACTGTCCACCTGCCTCCCAGAACAATCATAGGTGAAGGAATAGAACTTAATCCAATTTTTTTTCAGGTTCTATAGACTAGAAGAAAGAAAGAAAAGAAACCAAATAGATTAAATCTACAAAGACAGCATGAGTGTTATGGACACATTATCTTATCAGGCAGAGCTCTGACAAGGTATAGAAGTCAGACAGATACTATAAAAATATTGTGCAAAATTCAGAATGAATGAAGAAACAGAAAAAGGAAAAAGAAGGATTTAAATCTTTCCCTTCAGATATCAGAAATGTTGAGGGTTTTGATGTAGTATTCTGCGAGTTTTTGGTGCCATTCTATGATTTACACTTCCACAACTCAGTCCTGAAAGGCTGTTCAGAATTATTCTTCATTAAACTAGTATGTTAGAGGGTAGTTACGCTTCTGCTATTTGTTGCTTTGGCCATATTCTTTTCTGTAGTGCCCCCAACTAATAAGACATTGTTCAGCTATCAATTACTTAATTGATTGAATTAAATATTATATTAATTTCATGTACAATGCACATGGTTTATCTTCACTGTCATGTATTTTCTACTGAAAAAAGATATTTAAAATTGGTAGGAACCTGATTAAATCACAGGGCATTTTCTGGAACATCGCCATTACAGGGTAGCTGCTAGTAAAGACCACTCTCAGTAAAACAAACCCCTTACAAATTGTTATTGTGAAGGTCTCCATTTAACTGAAACAAGCATATATTGCATACATTTTAATGCTTCTGTGCAGTACCAACTAATTGAGGGCAGAATTACTTGACAGCCCAAGACACAAAAGGTACCATTATGGTTGCCCTTCTTAGTCACCTGAAAGCTGGCTAAAAGGATGAGTTATTGAAATGCTAATGATCTGACTGTTATAACAAAACATCATCTTATTTGCACTCACATAATCTTCCATTCTGGTGTGTCACCCATCGAGATGGTTTCTTGCTTGGCCTACATTTGGAAGGCCAGCTCGTGGCTCAATAGAGCTGTATGGGTGAGAAAATGCTGAGAGGAATTTAATGTTCTTGCCTCTTTTTACTGGTTGCTGGAATCACAAATTGCAAACCTTTCAGATCTCAAGGTGAGCTGCTAGCAGGCATGGCTGTCAGTAAGCAATACAGTTTTTTCAAGTCTTTTATAATAAAAGTACTATTTTTGAAATGACTTAAGCTTCTATGCCAGCACTGTAAAGGCTACTCAAGAGCCTAAAGGCAGGAATGACATGGGGCATTTTAAAATATTTGAATAAATTTAAAAAATCTGGCCAAAAGGAATTCAAATTTCATTTAAATTAAATTAAGCCAATCCTTTTGGTCCATTGCTTAACAACAGAATCAAAAAACACAAAAAATCCCACTGATACATTACAAGAACTGAAACTGAACTTTTTAAAATGGGAAATTTCCTCCCTGAATCTCTAAGCCCTGCCCCACCCAAAAAACAAACAACCCAACAACAACACACCCAACTTGTTATAATAGCTAATAAATCTAGCCTGATACTGAAGTTAATCAGACAAATATTGGAGTTGTTTCCACTACACTGCTCCTGAAATGTTCACATCTGTTAGCATTCAGAGAATATTTTTATAAATGCAGGAATCCTTAATCTTTCCTCTCTGTCTATAAAACTCCCTATATAAATATAAATTGCATTATTAAGACAGGGAAACAAATTTAGCTCAGCCAGCAATAAGTATGTTTTGAACCAGGGAGGGATCTAACCCTCTGCAGAAAGTGATAAACCATCAGGTTCAGGTAAAATTTCAGATGCCATGATTTCTCAAACTTCAAAATATTCAGGATTTTTATGGGATCCTTAAGTAGCCATCATATATTGCTGAATTTATTCAAATTCTACACATCATCCTCAGTGTTGATTGACATTTCCCTGTTGTTTTGTCAAGTCAGGTCTCCCTACACCACCACTCCTTCGGATGGGCTGACACCAGCCTTGGCTCATTCGTAAAATGGGGAAAATGAATATATTTGGTTGTTTGGCTTTGTGATTGTGCTTCTCATCATAAGCAGCAGACTCTGACTTCTGACTGTCCATTTCAAAGACATGAAATGGAAAGCCATGGCTGAAAGCACTTGGTTACCGTGCCTATTCCATGACTGAGGGCTGGTGCAGAATGGTGGTTTTGTCTTGGATTTACTGGGCAGAAGGGAAGACAATCACCTTTACTATGAAAAGACACATTGATATAAAGTTCCTCACTGCTGAGATTTCAAGACTTGGAGTATTTAATTGCTCCTTTTTAGTAAACAAGGCTTATTTTATAAATCAGTTACTTGGTGATCATCCCTACAAGCAAAGGAGCTCGCAAAACAGAAGAGTCAAAAACTATTTGTATGGCATGGGGCAGCAGCAAACACCACCAAAACCAAAAAAGCTGTTAACAAATAAACAGATACCAGCAGATAACTGGGTAGTGACAGCCATCAATACATAACAACTTTGTTCTGCGTTTGGACAAAGAAATGAGTTTTAGGTGATGATAAACTACTTTTCATTTCACAGAATGAATTAGTCACACCGTTGAGCCATTTTAAGCCAGTAAGTCTAGAAAACTTTCATCTGAGGGTTCTCCAGGAACCACTTTCAACCACTAATGTTCCTTTCCATTAAGTCTTGCAATGCTGAGGAAGAACTAGGCAACTGATACAAAACTAATGAGTTGATAATGTGCATATAAACAGATAAACAGGATGAGGTATGTAATTACAGGCCTATGATACTCAAAAAAAAAAAAAAAGATGCTACAAAACCCAAATTACAAAGAATCAAAGAATTCAAAATGGCAATAAAACTACTCTCTGACTATGTGAGCAGATTTCAATAAACACTACCAAACCACAGGGAAATGAGAAATATAATAGAGAGAGTCACATTTCTGTAACTGACAATATGTGTACATGAAGTTTTAATGAAGTTTCAAGGAAAACACAATATCAATATAGCAGCTAATATTTGCATTAAAATCAGATGTCTGGAGCTCCAAATATTTTTCCTTAGATGAGCTGTTACCCTGTAGAGGAGTCCACAGTCCACAGGAAGGGATTCCTGCTTCCTCTCTTTAGCAATTTTAGCACTGAAGTAAAGCAATCCACAAAATCACATCAAAGAAATGATAATCGAAGGGAATAATAATTAAGACTGACGATAGGTAAAAAAAAATACAACAGGTTGGTAAACACATATATGCAGATTATGTTCACCTAATGAATGGCCTAATGAGAGTGAAGAAGCCAGAAAAAAATTAAGAAGTCACTGGTTCTCCCCTAAGAACCAGTAGGGCATAAAGCCTTCAGCAGAATATTGTAATCCAAATTCTTTTGGATACACAAATGTATAAGACTGAGGTTGGAGGAAAAATATGTGAGTCCCTTTCAGACAGTGCTGAAATCTTCCCAGAAATCTGTGTCCAATTCCAAGAGCTTTGATTCAGAAAGGTTATATTGTACCAGGGCTAGTTCAGAAGAAAGCCACAGTTGAATACAGGACTGGAAAGGAGCCTTAGCAAAGGAGGCAAATGGAGATCAATATATTTAGCTAATCAAAGAAGAGTATCTGTAAGTCCCTTTGTGGGAAAAATATGCAAAATAAATTCCACAGGAAAAATGGGGTGAAGATGCACCCCCCAAAAAAACCACTAAAACTTTTAAATTCAGGAAAAGGACTGCTATTTTTTTGCAGCATATCATTATAACTAAATCTTCCCTTAAGTGTAACACAGATATCTGAACATTTTGTAAGCAAAAATACTAAACTGTTTTAAACTTAATTTCTATAAAGAAGACATAATATAAATAAAACAAATGTAATTTAATTTTCTTCTAAAATTTTGTCTGTTTAAAACCTTGAAGGCTTTCTTTTATTTACCACTATTTCACCATCAAGACTGAATTTTTCAAGGACAACCCCAGTAAGCAGGAACTGGCTTTTTATACATATTTTCCTGTTTTGTTGGAAATGGATGAAAAACTATCCTTATTTAAAAAAAAAAAAAAAAAAAAAAAAGAAAAAGAAAAAGAAAAAAAAAGGAAAAACCTAAGTAGGAGAATTTTAAATAGATAGGAATGAAAACAAAGACTGTGGTCAGTTTGAAAAGTTTACTAGTGTAAGAAAGGGTATATTTATTTATGAGTAAATAGACATAGAGTTAAGGTTAAAGGCCAATACAGTTTTTGGTACTTTGATACAGCTGAGCACCAAAAATTGTATTAAGGAATCTAAATTTAGACCTGTCTGTTATAGAGAAAGTGAGACATGGAGAAATCTCTATTTGTTTTAGAGATGTTTGATATCTACCGTTTCAATGAAAAATGTAACAGCAGCTACATAAAGTGGATTTGGCATATTTGTCCTATATTTTGAGAAAGAGATGGATTTAGCTCCTTCATTTTTTTGACAAAAAAGTGAGATCTTTGCCAAGTCTCGTCCAATGTTTCCTTTCAATCATATGTGTAGCTCCTCAAGCACAGTGACAAAACAAATGATTTTACAGGGTTCCAATTTTAGAGCTACTGCCTGTAATTACATGACTTTCTCAGCTAACTGGAAAGCTACTCATACTGATCCAGGTAATATTTGTTCAGTTTTAATAAGGTTTATACAAACCTTCATGTCAATCTAAGCTGTCGAAAACTCTGATTCTCAGCCCTGATATTTTGTGAAGAAGGGCAGTTTTCTCCCTTTGTTTACTAAAGCTTGAAGGATATCACTCTAGAGTCCACCCTCGGTGCCTGGGATGAATTTGAGGTCAAATTACTAATACATGTGGGGAATTTAGGGTGGAATTTGTTCAGCTCACAGTAAGAATCAAGTAACCACATAAAAGGCAGATCTGGACACACTGGCATCTCAGGGATCTGCATAGCTAAAGACAGGTTAATATACATTAGGTATTATTGGTATATAATAGCTTAGCATATATTATTTTGTGGGCAGGATTACACATACCCTAAGTTGTACATTTTTTTCCTAATTTCACTGTTAAACAAAAGCAACATTCTTTTCTAATCCAATAAATCTGAAAATGCACAGTGGCAGAAAGGAACTGATTGACAGGAAAATATATTTTAAATAAGTTTTCCAAATTAATATTGTCATTCTGAATTTACCATTACAGTATGTGGCATTCTAATTTACTACCAGTTTGCAGTCTCCTAGGCTGGATTTCTATATTGCTGCTCCTTCTGCCTTTTGGTATGAAGACCAGTTGTATCAGCTGGCTCAGTATTATCAATTTTAATTAATAGCTTCATTTTATGATGCAACACAGATTTTTTTTCTACGGGAAAAGGAAAAACAAGCATGGATAAATGATTTGTTATACATCACACTATGTTAATATCTGTGCTTTAGCTTTTTTGCTCTGTAGGTGTCATTCTTTTCAGATGTTAGCCGGAAGAATCTGGCTTTTTTTATTTTATTTCCGTTTTTACAGTTCACTATATCTGGCTGCCACAAAATGTACAATAGCAATAAAAAAAAAAAACTTGGTACTTTACATGGAGATTTATTTTAGTGATACAAATGACTGGTCTCTCTCACCTCATATATTCCCGTGGATTCCATATGAATTAAATCAATACCCAGGGAACATAAATCCTGTGCCATACAATAGGTATTGCACAGCTGTCAGTCCTGCACATTACAGCATCCTTCAGTGTGAATCCTCTGAGGTCTGACTCGATGGGTCTCTGATAAACAAGAAGAAAGGCACATACTATTATTGATATATCAGTAACCTGACTAATGTCTGTATCTACACTTGTGCACTATAAACCTCCTGGGGCCATCAGCAAGAAGTAATCTAGCCCCAAAACTCACTGGTCCTTGAGAAGCTGCTGTCCTGCAGTCCCTTTCAGAGCAGCTTCCTTGGTACCAACACTTGGGTTGTAACTGGAAGAATGGGAAATCATAGTTTGCAAGAGGCATTAGGCTGGAAAAAGAAACTCTAAAGATCACCAGGTTCAATCATTAACCCATCACTGCCATGTCCACAAGAGCCACATCTAAACATTCTTTGAACACTTCTAGGATGGTGGTTACACCACTTCCCTAGGCAGCCTGTCCCAACGTTCAACAACCCTTTCAGAGAAGAATTTTTTTCTTAAAATGCAATTTAAACCTCCCCTGGCACAACTTGAAGCTGTTTCCTCTTGTCCTGTCACTGGTTGCCTGGGAGAAGAAGCCAATACCTACCAACCTCCTTTCAGGGAGTTGGAGAGAGTGATAAGGTCTCCCTTGAGCCTCCTTTTCTCCAGAATAAATACTCCCAGCTCCAAACTCGTATTCCAGACCCTTCACCAGCCTTGTTTCCCTTCTCTGGGAATGCTCCAGCACCTCCACCACTCCTATGCCTATGAGAGACTGGTTTAGTTTTGATATTTCTTGTGAATGATTTGTGCCTCTACACAGGAAACTCTTGTTCCTACTCATCCTCCTCCTATTTTTCTAAGCCACTCTGGCAGATTTGCAGATGTGCTTGTTTCCTGTAGAGGACATTCAATAAGAATAAAAAATTTAAAATTTTAAATCATGTTACCACTGAGAGCTGGTCAAAAAGCACATCATTTCAGTCAGGAGAGTGTTTGTACAGACTGACAGGAAATGTTGGATTTTTCATGTCCTGGTTTTTATGCTTACAATTTAATCACAGTTACTGGTGAAAGTATATACACTGATACAGTTAAACATTCCCTGATTCAATTTTTCATGTTTCTTAAAACACTGCTTTCATACAAATCATACATACATAAGAATATTTTTGAAAGAAATCTCTGATCTCTTTAATAAAACTGTCCAGGGAAATACAAGAGTAAAAAGCCATTTCACTCTGAGGAAAAAAAGGAGCCATATCATGAATATGATCCTCAGCCTATGCATATTTATACTTCTCCTCAATATTTTAATTTAGACATTTTTATATAAGCAAAAGATAAATGTACCTTTGAAAGAAATATTAATGTTTTCAAAATAGGAGATCTGAATTGTGTTACCCAATGAAGGAAACATTAAATTCATAATAAATGTCAATACAGTATAGACAGGCGTTTTCATCCCTCCCAGTGCCTTTTGTACTCTTTGAAGGTAAATTGCAATTCCAAAAATCGTATAGACCCTTATTTTTTCTGAGACTAAAAATTGACTAGACTTGAAGTGCCTGCTTAGGCAGCTGAACATTGTGGAAAAAAATTACAACATAGCAGTAAAACTAAAATATCTACATTAAGTTTAGCAGAGACAATCACAAGAAAAATCAGGCAGCAAAATGAAAGTTCATTTCGGAAAACAAAACTGAGAAGAAAGAAAAATTAGGCTTGACATACATGGCAATATATCACAAACTTGCATCTTTTACCGTGGATTTTCCAGCAGCTGAAGCTGGGGCATGAACAAGGGTTATCAACAAAACTCTGAAAGCTACTGTAAGTTATGAAATCTCATTCTTCATCTAAACTAGTTCACTGACGAATCCTAAGACTTTAGCTGAACCAATCGAAGCTTCACAGAATCACAGGATTGTTCAGATTGGAAGGGACCTCTGGAGATCATGTAGTCCAAGCCCCCTGTCAAGGCAGGGTTACCTAGAGCAGGTGACACAGGAAAACACCCAGGTACATTTGGAATGTCTCCAGAGAGGGAGAATCCAGGCCTTCCCTGGGCAGCCTGTTCCAGAGCTCTGACATCCTCAACGCTCTCAACAGCTCATGCTGAGGTGGAACTTCTTGTGTTTTGGTTTATGGCCATCACACCACGTGTAATCACCAGCTGTGTTTTCTTTGTGTCTTGCACACACAGGGAGCTGGCTATTGCTGCAGTCAGTGCACACAGAGCACAAAGGAGCAATGATACTTGCACATCCCGTGTGTCATTATATGTCGTATCATTCCCTTGAGATCAGGAAGAGGTGAAGGGGAGAGGGTGTGTCATGAAACCTGATTCATGGAAGACAGAGAACATGCTGATTTTGTAGAGGTGAAGGATATCCCCAACATAATTTTTTTTAAGAATATTTCACATTTAAAGGTTAGGTTTGGCCACTCTTATTCGAAATATACACAAGTATAATTTCTAGTATTCAAGGGCTGATCCTTTGCTTGAGAATGTTACCACAGCATGACTTACAGAGAACATTATTGTTATCACTAAGTTTGGGTACAAAGCTCAGAAAAATTAGAACACAAAGTTAATATTTTACTTATAAAATATTAGTAAGTGGAGGGAATTCCATCTGGTTAAATATTCAAGAATCCTTAAGAAATGCTTTTCCCCAGGATTTCCTGTTTGATTTACTCATCCGTCTTACTTACCTGATTAACTCTCTCATAAAATAAAGAAGCAAACAACATTAAAAAAAAAAAAAATAGAGGACTTATTGGAGAATTGCTTAAACTTGAACTACATCATGGGAGTTAAATTTACTTTGTAATTTTTCAAAACTATAGAATGTATTTCTTATTTTCATATCTCCAGTGTATAACAATAACTTTCTAGGTCAACAGGACTTTCCTTCTAGGATTTTCTGTTATTATGTCATTCAGGTCCATTTTTCTTTCTTCACACTCAAATTTTTAAAAGTGGTTTTGGTAGTTTTCAAATGTGTCGTCTTGGTAGACTTTTTTCTGTGAGGGATCAAATCAATATTCCTCAATTTATTTTTTTTTTCACTTTCTTCAAGAAACTGTCATCTTGAGTGCTGCACATTTTCTTTTTTTCCTCTTAATTATGTCATGTATCTATTATTAACCAAGACAGATAGGCAGAGATGGACATACATATATGTGGAACTGGAAGCACTTCTCAAATGGAAAAGCTTGTGCAAAAAACAAAAAAAAAAAACCAACCCAGTATCTATCAATATCTGCCTTTGATTAATCAATAAACTGTAAGAAATCTGATAGTTTGTCATTTTTTAAATAAAATTCACCAAACTAAGCATGTACATTTGGCCTACTAAGAAAAGTGACAAAAATATTGTTCACGAGCACTAAACTTTGTCATTCTTTCTTCATTGAGTAAGCAGTGGGCTATTTTTGTCATTTTGTAAATGACATTGAAATGGGAAGCTTGTCATTTTATTACTAGGTTTTTTGTTGTTTTTTTTCTTTGATTAGAAAGCAGCAGCTCATTAGCTCCTCTTCCTGTATATGTCCCCATCATCACTCTGAAGAATGCCAGCACTTGAAATAGGACAAATTTTTTTTTTCCCCTAACTCAAGTGCATTTTTGCCTTTGGACTTTACACAAAATTAATTATAATTTTCCCTTCTAATCTCTAGTACATCATTAGGACTCTGAGACTCAGAATCTGTTTTCTCTAACAAATGGCTTAATGCCAAACACCAGTGGCATTTTAAAATGGAACTGAGTAAATGCAGGAAAATACATTCTCCTTCCCTGGCATTTACCCTCTGTTTTATCCTTGTGTTTCTGAGAATGTCCTCTAGAATGACTTTACTTGCATTAACTTTTTCTCTGATTAAGAAAGAAGGAAGCATTTTAATAAAAACGGAGATTTCACAAGGGGGTGTATGAAAAACCCAAGAGTATGCACAGACACAGACACACTCATCCAAGTGTTATGGTCAGACAGTGATCATGTAGGATTCCCATCCCCATCATCTACTTTAACTTACTCTTTTATTTTTTCACCTTTCAGAAATAATCCAATAGAAATGAGCTCTGAAACATTCCCTCAGGGCAGCTCAATATTACAGAAGGTATCAGAAAAGAATGACAAAGTTAAGGGGTCCTTACAGGGCTCATTCTGTAGATTTTTCTCTTTTGTGAGCCACCACCTCAACACTGCGGCTTTGTAAAACGCTGCTGAACTACAGCTTGAAGCTGTGATCCCTCAGCTGTTCCTTAAATCTTTTTGCTCCTTCCTTTTTGGTGCTGGAAACTGAAACAAGGAAGAAAAAAGGGATTGCATAGAGAGGAATTTAGCTTATGGACCACAACCTTTTTTGGATTTACAGCTAAGAATCTCAGCACACTGAAGGAGAGTGACACGATGGAAGGCTCTGGAACTTTGCAAAGCTTTTTCTTACACCAAGAAGCATATCTCTTTTTACAGCTGCATAAAATCAAACTGAAAGCTCCTGAGCATTCAGAAGAATCCTCCCCAAATGGTAAAATAGTAACACATTTTAGCCAAGGACAGGGACCTAAAAGCTGACACAGCTAGTAGGTTTGGATGAACATCTAATACGTATCGATCAGACAAACAGACAAGTGTGCACTGTGCACAACACTCAAAAAGCAATTGAGTTTAGAAAGGGCCAAGAAATCTTTTAAGCAAATAATTACTTATAAAAGGAATAAGCTTTTTTTCATCACCCTATTTCCCCAAAAAGAATGCATAATCTGGCCAGATATTGATTTTTTTAGCAATGCCAAGGGATAAAGTCTTTAACACTGTTACAGAATTTTTATACAGCATCTGTTGACCCTCTGTGCTCTTTACTCTGGTTAATAGAATTAAAACACTGTGCAATTCCAATAAACTGGAGGAATCAGGAAAGGTTAAGGGGGGGTGCTAGTAAGTAGTAAGGGGTTTTTTTTTCCATTTATTTTATCCAAGGAATCAAAATTGACATATTCAGAAGGAAATATCTGGGATGTTGAATACACTAAAGAAAGAAAGCATGAAGAATGAGTAAACAAGTTCTGAGGAAGTCACATAAATAGCAACTTGTCAATGACAATTAAAACCTAATTATTCCTGATAGCACTACTGCTCTTCCTCAAGGGTATAAAGAGCACCTAGTTTGCATTCTAAACATGAGTTCAAATATAACTTCATACACTCTGTAGGAATAAAGATGGTATATATTGTTCAGACCACTGATGAAAAATGTGAACAGAGGGTAAAAAATTATACATGGAACAAAAAAAGAGTAAATTAAACAAACAGTAGCCCAAGTGCCACCTTAAATTACACACTATGAAACCCTATTCAAGTCAGCATGAATATAAGCCAAACAAAAATACTTTATCATAGATATATGCTTCAATCAAATTTTGGGAATTAAAGACATTCAAAGTTTGCATAAACACATAATGCACCATATATACACATTTCCATTCAGAAATTTCCACCCAAATGGGAAAAAAAAATGGCTTATCAAAGTTATTTTGGTAAACTAGAAAGCAGTTCTAAACACAACATTCTCCTTTTAGATCACACTGATAAATGCTTTCATTAACTTTAGTCTCAACAAGGTTAATTTAAATGATACCCAACAGCACCAAGATCTGCCTTGTTAAAAGGACAGCAATAACCTAAAATAATGCTGTATTCATTAGAAAACTAAGTTTGTTTCATTGGTTTGCTTTTAATTAGGAGAAACAGATTTATATTCATAATGTTTTAATGTCTAGACAATTGCATTAAAACTGCTAGGTGCTATTTGCCTTTCGTTGTCACCCTTTTCCTTTGTCTCCAGCACAGTGAAATTCCTGTTTTCTCTGTTGCTCCTGACCATCATCAGACATAAAATATAAAACTTAATTTTTATTTTTAAATAGTATGATTGAAATAAAGTATCTAAAAATGCAAAGGGTAGAAAAAGAAGCATGCAACGTTTGATTATTATCTACTTTACAATATGACCTCATCAAATCCCACTTCTGTTTTTGGGACTTTATTCAATGTCAAATGATCATGTCAATGTTTCTGTTGTCTGGATTTTTCTTAAGAAACATCTATGTTTTATTCTTTTATTTTTACAACACATTATATTCAGAGCACTGATACAGAGGAGACTCATTGAATATTTCAACAAACTGATAGGATCCAGATCCATAGATCATGAGGACCTATGTATTTCAAATCAAATAGATGAAGTTCTTAAAATTATTGTTGATCAAAACATTTAGATGAAAAGCTAAGTCACAGCCTTTTAGGCTCTCCAGAGCTTATAATAGCAGACTGTCAAGGCTCCTAGAAACTACTTCTTGACATACTTACAGGAATCCCATTTTCAGGCATTTAGCTTGCAAGCCAAGCTCACACCAAGGAAGCACAGAGGGGCTGCTCTCCCACGTATGATGCTTCAAATGCATAATCTAACTGGAATTTTCAGCAGACAAACAACTCCTACTGTGATTTCAAAGAAGGTTGCTCCTCCACCTAGCAAAAAAAAAAAAAAAACCCTATCTTTACCTCTGAAAAAGAGTTTAAAAAGACAACTTCTTCCTTCATTATTTATGGCTTGGGGTGAAGTAGAATTAATTTTCTTCACAGTGGCTGGTATGGGGCTGGGCTTTATATTTTTGTCTTTGAGCTGGAAACAGTGTTGGTAACACAAGGATGTTTTCCTTACTGCTGAGCAGAGCTTACACACTGCCAAGGCCTTTTTCTGGTCATCACACAATCCTGCCAACAAGTGGGCTGGGGTGCACACAACTTGGACAATTGATCCCAGCTGAGTGTTCTGCTTTTCTGGAAATGGCTGAACACATCTGTCCATGGGAAGCACTGGATGAATCCCTTGTTTTGCTTTGCCTGCAGACATTTGCTTTACCTGTTAACTGCCTTTTGCCCTCTGATTCTCTCCCTCATCTCACTGAGATGGAGTGAGCACCTGTCTGTGTAGGGCTGAGGTGCTGGCTGGGGTTAAACCATGGTGGTTGTCACTCTCCCTGATGATTTTCTGATCCCCTTCTAGGCCCTAGTGCATCCTGGCCTTAAATCTATTTAGCTGAAGGCACAGGCTATCAATACAAAAATCTGTTCTGCATTTCTCTCAGTATAGTAGGAAGTATGCTGCCCAGCAGGTTTTTCTGAATGAAAAAGATACAGGATAGATTCCAAGAACTTCAGTTAACAAATTAGACCACAGCAAATAAAACTGAGTGCTTGTGTAACTGACACTATCATGTTTCACAATGAATTGTCATAATTAATGCATCAGTCCTCAAAAAAAGGTGATGGTTTGTAGTGAGTGCTCTAGAATCAGTTTTTTCTATCATTACATTTTGTGATAAAAAAAAATAAAATGCTACTATCTCTTTAGTCTCATGAATTGTTTATAATTTGTTTTGGTTGAAGAACCAAATCTGACTTACTCACATGGACATGTCTTCCCAAAAAGTAAAAGTGTTTGGCAGCAGAATGGAACTGGCTGAGGGGTTCCATAGCTAATTTTCATCTCACTCACATTCAAGACAACTTTCATCAGGCTTCAAATACCAATACTATTTTAAAATAGAACTTACTTATTTAAGAGGCCAGAGTTGAAGCCATATTGAGTCACACAATACTAGAACACAGCTTCAGATAGAGATTTTGAAGCTATTCTCAATAGCAATTTTACAGAGACCTAAAGGTTCACAAGTCATCACGAAATATCCTTCAGATCTCTCAAATGTAGTATGATAGTAACTGGGCTTGGGTCAGCAGGTTGGGGGTACTGTTTAATGCTGCCATTTATGGCCTCTTTTGAGGGTGGACAGTTGTGACTTACTACTCATGAGAGAGCAGAGGAGACTTTGGCATTCCAAGCCAGCCCCATTTTTGTCCTCAGCTGGGCAAAACACACTTCCTTGACAGTAAGTTTTGATCAAAATCAGACGTGAGACTTGGAATAAGAAAGAAAAGCAAATGAACTAATTGCATGTACATTCTCAGACATGACAACATGGTATTTTAAGATTCCAGTTGTTTAAATGCCTGGAAAAATGCACCTACTCCACCCTGCTGCATGTACCAAGTGTTAAGCATCCTCTCATTTTGCTATACACAGGCACAGCAGGCTCCTCCTTTGCTACCATGAAAATTCTTTATGCCTTAAAGAAGCAATCCTAAATTCCAGGCTTCCTTACATTGCCTGCTTCAGACAATCTGGCAGCCTCCTGTAGGAAAATCTCCCTGCTGCATAAAAATCAACATTGCAAAAAATCTATTTTATCCTTCACAAACCCATGCTGTCTCCCTGGATAGAAAACAACCTCATCTTATATTGTCACCTGTCTTCCTGCACAGCCCCCTCCATCCCTCCAAAGCAGAGCAGTTCCTGTTATAAAATGTTGTATCATACATCCTTACACAGAGTTCTATAGTATTCTGTGTGGATCTTCAGAAAATACTTTTTAATCAAGCAAAGACAAAGGTGAGCAGAGGAATAATAATCATCAGTATAATAATAGAAGGAATAATGTAATCACTGGTGAAGTAAGAGATTCCTTTAAATTTTTCATTTCATGAAATTATTCTCTGTGATTTTTTTAATAGATGGGAAGTATATTTTACATTTGTCATTGACAAAGAGACCAAATTGGCTTGTCTTCTACATTAAGGACCTAATGCTGGCATTATTGTCTAGATTATTATTAAAGTCTGTACTTTGATGGGAGCTAGATTCCTATTTTATATGTATTCTATCAATATAATGTACACAAACATCTCATCTTGCTAGTACATGACTAATTAAGCAGAAATACATACATTCAATATATTATGTAATTAGCTGTGGAAGTCTGTAGTTATGTTCAATAAGCAATTTGAGCAATCATTCATTTGTACATTGAAATACAGTAAGAACAGGGATGATTTCAAGACCCTTTTCTACATGTATTCTACTGGGAGAAGACAGAGAGGTTCTTCCTTTCAGTAATGCTACTTTCAGGCTTCCACTACTTAATACACATACTAAAAAACACAGTGACTGACAATAGAATAATGTTTAGAAATAAGCCAAGATTAAAAATCTCTAGATCTTCCTTCCCTATTCCCTTCCTCTTTTCTTCCTGTTGCTTAATAAGTTACTATTTATTTTTACTCATTAACAAAAAAAAAATATCCACAAAACAGGAGTCTTCATTCCTTTTGTACAGGATTTTTCTTAGGAAAGAGGATGAAAATGAAAAGTTGGTACAAGTTCGGTTATAACTGATTCTAAAAATGCATTCATAAAATTAAGAAAAAGCTTTTAAAAATCCAAACTAAAATAAATGGAACTGCTCCAGATAGGAAAAATCAAAGCTAGGCATCTTTCTGTTTCCAGTAGTGAGTCAGCTGGTGAGTTCAAGAACTAGATCAAGATGTTATAAGTGTAAACTCTCTTTTTTTTTAAATAACAATCTTTTTTTTTTTAAGTTCATTTAGTTAACGGTAACATGTTCTGCAATGTTTGCCTAATTCCTAGCTGTTCAGACATGCTTACCTTCCCTCTCCCACCATTATAACTGCAGGGGGCTGGCACCTTCCTTATGAGTTTGAGTTCTTTATCACACTATTGTAAGCAAGAAACTCCTCTTCTTTTAAGTAAAGGATTTGGCTGATAGCAGTCAGTCACAGAATCTTATTCTTCTGTGCTAGACAGGTGAAAAAATAGTAAATCAGGTTAATTCAATAAAAATAGAGCATGAGAAGCTTTTTTAGAAATATTTGGTATTTGGGATTATAAAGTTGGCATAATCATGTTTAGTGTAAACCAATTAATTTAGACCATATTTCAAGCCACAAAAGAAATACAAAATCAATGATGTACTTACAACATCTGAAACAAGGTAAGTAAGCACATCTTTATCTGATGGCTGATGTCAAGATCATTCAGGCAAACTCAAATTATATGCAGTAAATTATCTAGGTGAGTCTGTTCTTCAGATAATATATTTGAAAGA